>BMAU01000193.1:600000-869725 GCA_019973935.1 Trichonephila clavipes | reverse complement strand
TAGGATGTCTTCCTTCTTAGGCATTTTGGTTCCCATTGTAATAGTCCGAACGGTGTCCATTTTTGTACCGCAACATATAGTGCTGTTTAATATTCTCTGTAATCTGTCGACGTATTTGTACCATTTCCGTTGAGTCGTCTAATGATAGTTTGGTGAGAACTGGAATCAAAGTTCGATGAATTCGTTCAACTTGTCCGTTTCCTCAAGGAACACCTGTCGCTATTTGTAGATGTTGAATGTTTCTCTTCATCACAGTAGTCGTTGAATAATTTTGAAGTGAACGCTGAACCTCTATCGAGACTATCAATTCAGTGGGATTACCAAAGGTTTCCTGCTGTTGTTTAGTTTTTCGAGAGCACTTTCAGCAGACAGTTTTGACGGGATATAGCCAAGTAAATTTGGTAAATGCGTCTACTACGGTGAAAATGTGTTGATAACTTTTTGTTTTGGAGGGTAAAGGACCAATGAAGTCAACATAGTACGTACTTAGAGCAATGCTTTCCTTAGAAATAATAGATTCAAAACCTTCCTTTTTGCCAGTTTCTTATTAGCTAAGATACATGGAACACAAATTAACTATTACTTTTTTAACGACGTTGGATAAGTTTGGGATAAAAAATTCCTGTTTCACAATTTCTTCTGTTTTTTCCTACTGAGAAATGACCATTTCCGTGAATCAATTTAATTAGTTCAGCTTGCATTGCTTTTTAGGGGTTACAATTAATTCTCGACCATTTAAGAACTTGTGAAGTATACCGTTTCGCTCAAAGAAATATTCTTCAGATTCTTGCTTCTCTAGATGTGATTTCAATGTGTTGGATGTTGTCATCTTCCTCTAATACTTTTTAAGTTGAAGTTAATGTATCATTGCATACCATCATTACGGGATATCGGCTAAGGAGCACGACATGCTTCCATACGACTCCAGCTCTGTGCTCTCATTTCATAATCAAATTCTTCTACCTGAAGCGCCCATCTGGCTATGCGAAAAAGGAGTAATTAGCTCCTTTTGCATAGCCTTCTTGAAAAGCTGAACAATCAGTTGCTATTTTTAAAGTGTTGTCCTAAAAGATAAACACGAAACTTCTTTAATGCGTTGATAATTGCTAGTACCTCTAGTTCGTAGCTGTCATACTTTTTTCTTCTGCTGTATTTGTCTTCTTCGACATGTAGTAACGGGATGTAACTTTCCATCTTCTGCTTCTGGTAACAAAATTGCGCCGTACCCTTGTTTACAAGCGTCTGTGTGCAGTTCGGCGCTTTTCTTCCATACTTGTAAAGGTGCAAGATTTGGCCTTCGGACATGATTTTCTTCAATTTTCAAATGCTTCTTTGTTGAGTCCCGAAAAAGAGGGTTTTTTTTCTTGTTAAATCGCTAAGTGGTTTAGCTATCTTTGAATAATTTTTGTGTACTATGAAAATGCCCAGTTAAGCCAAGAAAACTTTGTACTTTGTTTTTTATTGTTGGTCCGAAATTTTCGGACAGCTAGTGTCTTCGTGGGAGATGGTTTTAATAGTTCCGCTTTCACAATATGACCTAGAAATTCAATTTTCTTTTTTAGAATTGACACTTCTTGAACTTAATTTGTAATCCATGTTTCGTTGCGACTTCAGAAAATAATTTTTAAGTTTTTCTAGACCTTCCTGTTCGTTTTTCGCTAGAATGACGAGATCATCTAAATAGCCGATTACAATTCCCTTTCCGAGTAAGATCTCTAAATATACTTGATAAGTAGCGTTGGAAAACTCTCAGAATTGTGCTTAGTCCGAAAGGAATTTTGTTGAATTCAAATTGTCCGTCTGGGTTGATAAAGGATGTATACTTTTTGCACCTTCGTCAACATAGACGTGAACGAAACCATTGCGCGTAAATCTAACGTAGAATATACCTTTGTTCTTGCAAAGTGTCCAAAACATTTTCGGATGAGAGAGATAACGGAAATTTATCTTTCACAAGCTTCTGATTCAATTTTCTAGTCAATGCACATTCCTCGAAGATCCATCTTTCTTTTACCATTACGATTGGACTTTGCATATTCGAAGAACTCGGACGTATAATGCCTTCGTTGAGCCATTCTTCTATCTGTTTGTTTTTACTTCTTGTCTTTCTCTGAAAGTCTATTAGACGAGAGGTTGGACAGACTGGTTCTTCGTCTTTTAGAATAATTTTCATTGTGACGTCGGTAGATGCTGTTTATTCTTGGCTTGTAGTCTTGAATTAACTTTAAAAAGTCCCTTCTTGATTTTGATGGTTTTCAACGATGACGCAGGTCTAGTTCTTCTTGAAGATTTTCAGCTGATATTTTGCATACAGCTGTGCATGATTCTCATATTTGTTGAATTTAACTCCTTGTTTAGTGAAACTTATCGATGCTTGTTCCAAAAGATCTGATCCAATAACTGGAGCTTCGAATTTTAATTTTATCAGCAGGTAAAACATGGCAAGTTAACTTGAAGTAATTTTCATTATCTATTTCGAACTCATGTTTCAAAGGAACCGATAGTTGTCACTTATGCTTCACCAATACCTGTGAGAAGCATCTTGTTCTTCTATAATTTTCTTGGATCCATTATTCTTCTGTTCGTGTTTCTCGTAGAAAACTTACGGTACTACCACTGTCTATGAGCGCCGTGATTTTCACCTTTCCAAATATCTCTTTAGTACGCGTAAACCTTCCTTAACGATGAGTGTGCAAGTTTCTTTTGGAGGTTCTTTGAATTTCGCGATTTTGAATAGTTCGTCTGAGCATATATGCTTGGAAGCATTATGATTTGAGGGTTTCTCATAAATTTTGTTGTAATACCCTTTCTACGCGCTGTCTTGATATCTTTGAACAGATTCATACTTAGTAACAAGGGCTTCATGTAATGTTTGGTTGTAATTCGTTGATTGGAAACTTTTATCTTTCCTGTTATACCTCAATTTTCCTGGTGCTTCATATCTGCGATTCTTTTCTTTGTATTTGAATTCTTGTTTCTTCACAAATGGGATTTTTGTTTCAAAGTCCTTTTAAAGTCTTCGAATTTTCTAGTTTTTTGCTAATTGAACAGGGGAGTTCATATTTGCCCATTCATCAAGATAATATTCATAAATTCAAAAAGGAGTTTTCGTTTGAGTTGATCTGTTATGATTAGATCCACGATAACTTGTTGAAAGTATCTATCTTCAATCCATCTATCCATCGGGTGAAGTGCGTGTTTGCCATGGTAAAAATCAATCCATGTTCTTTCAGGTGCTTTTGTTGGAGTGAGTGACAGATAGTTGTCGAAACACTTTTCTGCAGTTAGTTTAAAGCGTTTCAGCAGTAAAACCTTTAACGTGTTCGTAAGAGTTCGCTTTATCGTCAGGGAGCTCTCTCGCTATGATGTGTGAGATACTTCCCGTCGGTAATAAGCCTAACAGATGAGAAACTCTGTTTTCTTGATCAATATTCAATCTCTGCGCTTGACGTTCAAATAATTTTAGATAAAAGACTGATGTCTTCTTTCAAATCAAACGATGTATAAACTTCGAAACTTCTTTGACGAGAAATTTAGTATCACTTTCTTTTGGATGTATCAGCGCATAACCCTGGATTGTGTTTGGATCCTTAACTTTTCAACTCAAATTCATATTCACGTTTCGTTTTTGCTCATCTAACCTTAATTGTTCGATGCGTAATTTTTCTTTTGCTCTTCAATGCGTAAATTTCTTCTCTACAAGCTTTTTGCGATCCTCAACAATCGTTGAATAGATGTGTTTGATCAGTTCTTCATCATAATTTTCACTACCAATAATTAGATATTTGAGTGTCGCGATGGTCATGAATTTATTGAATTTTAAATTTAATTCCGTGGCTAAGACAAATAAATCTTCGCGTCGACCTTTGCCAAGATACGCCATTTTTAAAAATTTAAATTTAATTTTAGATAGTAACCAAAGGGAATAAACAAAATTGTCACGCGTTCAAAACAATGATGTTGCTATTGGCAATTCTGGTTTGCATTTACAAAAATCTCAAGTCAAAATGATATTGCATCAAAATACACTAAATATACATTAAAATATTCAAAATTTTGTTCATTTAGAAATGTTTTAAACTAGTAACGTAAAGACAACAAAAGTGAGCTGCGTAATGCTAATTTGAAATAGTTAACTTATTAATTTCAACTAAAAACAAAACTTTTTTTTAAAACCATTTGGTATATCAAATATCTCATTTCGTTTTAATAAATGCAAAAAGAATTTGAAAGAAAAAATAAATTAAAAATCTTGTTTAGAAACTGTGATTAAATTTATTGTGATATGAAAAATAAGTTAATCATTTAAAGTTCTTTGCTGAAAAAGCAAACAATTAGAAGTTAGTCACTTTTAAGAAAAATCTCATATATATTTTTATTACAAACTAAATAAAAATAAAATCTTTGGGGATCTCTTCAGGACATTCTAAGGATAAACACATGTTTTCAATAGAAAGCATAATAATTCTGTCAAAAAATGAACTCAAAATACTTATATATTGAATGATAAAATACACCATTAAAAAATAATATCATGTATAATGTTAAATCAATAAGTTCTTGAAAACCATAGCATATTTCTTTCAAAATATATTTCTCGAATACTCATAAAACTAAACTAATTAATTGCCAAACTGCTGCAAGAAAAAAATGTTACACTATATGAGTCATCGAATTGATTGCATCGAAACGGCTAAGTGGAAGACATTAATCTCTCTAGTTCAGTCGATGACGTAACCAAAGAAAATGAAAACTTTTCATACACACATGAAATGCAATTAAATTCCTTTTAAATGAGATACAAATAAAAAACTTGAATATTACGTACGACTTTCTTAATATTTTAAAAGATATACTTGTAGAAAATTTTTAATTGATACGATTTCTATACACAAATAGAAAAATAGTATTTCAGAAAAACACACATGATATTTAGAAATATAAAATTACTTCATGAAATCAACTACAACAATTTTTTTAAACAAATTGACGGTGGCTCACGTATTCTTTCTGAAGATTCCCTTTTTCTCTCTTGTCCCAAGCAAAACGAGAAAAAACCACAGTACCTGGACGACGTGTTCACTTCGATAATCTTGAAATAGACACTGACTTATGGCTCTTGATGTTGTTGTACACTGCAGAAAATAACGGGCTTTCCGCGAGCGAAGTTGTAGTTCTTGAGTTGTGACTCCGGAGTCGTTTTATTCACCTAAATGTTAGTATGTTATGAGAGACAATCCGTGCATTTTCGATTCAGTCCGTTTGTAATTTAGGCGTGCAGCCAAAAATGTTTTTTTTTTCTTTTCAAAGAAGAAGGTTAGAGTTCATCAACTAACTATTTAGAGAAGAGTTTTGAAATCAAATCCCGGCCGAGCCTCCCAATTATTTCTGTGGAGTCCGAATAAAATCTTCGAATAAAAATCAGACTCTTCAGAAGACGGGATTTTGATTGGCGAGGTGGTTGTCTAGGGTAAGTATTTAAGGGTGAATGATGAATTAATTGAATCAAAGTCCTTTAAACACAGATACTTCATTTAAGTAAAAAAAGAATTTATTTAAAGTTAAAGGGAAATATTTACAAAGAGAAAGACATGAAGGAATTAGGTTAATTGAAAGTTGAGTTATACCTTTAGAAGACGGGGAAATTAATCACCTTTCTCATGCTTGGACGTTAGGACTGGTATCGCGCAGGGTGCGAAATGCGCTAAAAACGTGACGTGTTGAACTGGCGGGGTGGTTAGTAGGCCTCTGCCGAAAAATTATTCAAGCCGGAGCTACGAAAGCCTGACAGCGCTGCTTCGGAATGCAGTAATAAATAAAATTAAGATTAATGGTCCTTTGAAAAGGATATGACTCAACCTTTAACAGAATGTTTCAAAAGGAAAATCCTACATATATCATCTGGTGATCATCAAAATAAAAGAATCCACTTCAAACGTTCATTGGCTATCTTTGATCCTATAACCAAATAAAAAAGACATTTCGTTAGCTTTACTGTAATCACACGATGAGAGATTTTTTTTTATTACGTTTCTTTTAACCCCTAAAATACTACTTTTGACTATCATATATTTGACCTTCAAACTTACTGGTATGTTTCACTCCATATGTTTTTCTTTTTTTAGGAAAGCTGTAAATAATATTTTTCTGTTGCTTTTTTTTCATGTGAATGAGTTATATGATATATGCATAAGCATATTGAGTAATTTGAATGATTATTCGGCCAAGATGTATTTTTATGAGTATTCTGAAACACATAATGCATAACGAAAACTTACGCAATTCTTTTAGAACTAATATCCATATGTTTTATTGAATACACTTTTATCACGGGATCGGTCGCGAGATGCGCAGAGTCATCTGATGTTCTAGAAATTGTTAATTTTGGAAAATATTTTCTATGAACATGCCTTATGTCCTTTATTATTAAGGGCACGCTGATTTGAACATTTTCATTAGTTTTATTAGATTTTTTCAAAAAATCAAAGAAAATTGAAAAGTCCTTGAATGTAGGTAAGTATATTTTCTCTTAATTAAATTATTCACTGGAGTTGTGATTTTTATCGTGCACAGTAAAAAAATAATTATAAAATAAATTATAGTTTGAAAACAAACTAAAAAACACGCTTTTATAGTGAATCGAAATAAAAAAGTAAAAAAATAAAAATATATATTACTTAAAAGTAACATATACAAAATTTAATACTTATCTTGTTAATTTGTACAGTTTATAATTAGGATCGTATTGTATCTTTAGCACCCCTCAAAGTGCACTATTATTGCATTCAATACACTATTATTTTGGGGGATGTGATGAAAATTATGTTAAGCAGTTAATGTTCAGGAACCACTGGTGTAGCTACCATGAGCCATTCTGTAAGTGAGGTAGGGGGATTTATTGTCGTATTTATTGGCGGGCATATTCCATCAGTAAGTCATTTCAAAAATGAGTTGAGGAGATAGGCCTAATTGTTTACCATAATTTAGCTTTTGATGAAAATATTGTTCTAATTTTTTTTTTTAATTGGAGTTGTGAGAAATCTGCTAAACTTACAACGTTAGGTTTTAAAAAATTTTCAATAAGAATCGAACAAAGTTCTCCAAAAATTTCAAATATTAAAGCAAGAGTTAATGTACTGGAGTAGTTAAAATATACCGGTTCTGGAACAATGGAGCCGCATGCAAACAAAAGTGGGTGGAAGTCCCCCCCGATCTGAACCGGAAGATGGTTTGTGATTGATAAGGGTTTCGGGGATCTGTACTGATAAGAAATGCACGCTTTTAGCGATAACGAGTTATATTCTGATATAGTTTTAATTAAATGATTATGATTTTTTTAATTACGTCATTGAAAGCAAATTTTAATTGGGATAAAGAGTCAAATTTTTCTGTGCATATGATTATTTTTATATAATTCCGTATACATCTATTTCTGAAAATCATGATATACGTGTTGAATGATTATTTGTTATATTTCAAATTTGATGCTTGTGATTTCTGAAACAGAGGATTGAAAATTAGGCAAACGAAAGGGAGTGGAAGTCCCCCCCCCCCTGGTCTGAACCGGGAAGATGGTTTGTGATTGATAAGGGTTTCGGGGATCTGTACTGATAAGAAATGCACGCTTTTAGCGATAACGAGTTATATTCTGATATAGTTTTAATTAAATGATTATGATTTTTTTAATTACGTCATTGGAAGCAAATTTTAATTGGGAAAAAAGAGTCAAATTTTTTCTGTACATATGATTATTTTTATATAATTCCGTATAAATCTATTTCTGAAAATCATGATATACGTGTTGAATGATTATTTGTTATATTTCAAATTTGTGATGCTTTGTGCTTGTGATTTTGAAACAGAGGATTGAAAATTAGGCAAACGAAAGGGGAGTGAAATTCCCGGGTCTGAACTGAGGAGGATGGTACCCTCCGCTCTGATAAGGGTTTCGGGGCTCTGTAAATGGGTGTAAGAAATGCATGTTTTTAGAGATAACAAGTTATATCCTTATAGTTTTAATTAAATGGGTAGAATTCTGATTTTTAAGTACGTCATTGGAAGCAAATTTTAATTAGGATAAAGGGTCAAACTTTTCTGTACATATAAATATTTGTATATAATTCTGATAAAGTCTATTTCTGAAAATTATGATATACGTGTTGAATTATTGTTTATTACATTTCAAATTTGATACTTTGTGCATAACTAAAATATATTTTTCATTGATTTTGCATGTATTTTTTTTTTTTTATAATTCTGAGATAACTTAAAAATACTATGCTTATATAAAGTAAAAGTTCTGCATATGTTTTTTTCGCTTGCAAAGTAGTTTCCTTGCATGAAACATCCCTTTCCTATGATAATATATGCGATCTTGTAATTCTGGTAAAACTTTCTTTGTTAGACGAATCTTAGAAATAAAATTAATTAATTCTTTTCCTCCCAAAATTATTTGGTGTTATGGAATTTATCCAAAATTGTTTGATAAGATGTCTGACATAGAATTTCATGAAGGCATGCCTTTCGATGTAGAAGATATTACTAATGCTTTCGTAATAATAGATGACTTAATGAATGAAGTAGGAGATGACGAAAAAAACTTTCAAACTTGTGCAATGAAAGGAAGCCATCATAGAGATATTTCCGTAATATTTATTTTACAAAATATTTTTTGCAATGAAAAACAAATTATAGGAATACGTTTTAAATACTTCCTACCTAAGTTGTTTTAGAAATGTTAGAGACAAGCAATAGATCTCTTTGTATAGCAAGACAAATGTATCCATCTCAATCGAAATTTATGATAGGAAAACTATACGAAATACAAATGCTGCAAATTTGACTATCCACTTTGTGAGAGATAGAAAAATAAAACCTTTCGTTCGAATCATTTAATGAATTTTCAAAAGAAAAAAAAATTTCATAGAGTTTTGTTACGAATAAATATCTCAGAACAAAAACATTGTAAGCAAAACCTTTGTCATGGATAGAATATTAAGTGTGGTTTTTGTGTTCTTCAACATTTGTTTTTAATTTTTAGTCTGTTTCCCTTCTTGTTCCTTACACTTAAATATATTAATATGAGTAAAGTAATTAAAAAGTTGAAAAATATTGAAAAAAAAAAAAGTTGAAAAGTATTGAAAAAGATGAAAAATATTGAAATATTTAGAATATTGTTGGTGGACTTGAGTATTTAAGTTAAGAGCAATAGTGATAAATTTCTTTTTTTCATATTAATCTTAAAATAATAATAACTTTATAAATTTAAATATATGGTAAACTTATAAAAAATTCAAAGCAAAATCTTATTCATCTTATAATAATAATAATACAAACACAAAATATGAGAACAATATTGTACTTATTCACCTTCTAAAATTTATTCTTACATTATATCTTTTCTTAAAATATTGATACAATCTGAAATCCTTCTGTTTGCTACGAACAAATTCATATAAAATATAATTCATTGAAAAGCCTTTACTGATTTTCAACAAGAAAAATATAAAATAATGACCACATAGAAATAAGGAATATCCCTTGGTTAATCCATTTCTCAATAAATAAAGTCCTTCAGATCTCAACAATTTTCCTTTTATAAAACAATGTGCTGACAGAAAACTTAATTTAATCTTATATTTTTTAAAATGTGTTATATGAGAAGCATTGAAATAAGTAACATCATTCAATATGAATAATAAATACATTCGACAGGTATATGCATAAAATGAAGAGGAAAATTTACATTCTTAAACATGAAAGAATAAGATATATACAGAAATCAATATTTATAAAAGAAACTATTTAATTAAATTCTCATTTATATAAAATATTAGCTTTCATTTATACGGCAGTTACCGAAAGCTAAAGTTGTAATACCATCTTCAAGAATATATCTTATCGAAGGGCAAAGTGAATTTTTTTAACTTTTTACAGAATGTATTTGATGCATAGAACTGTTATAATGGGTTTAAACTCTTCACGACGTCTATACTTATTTATGAGGCAATTTTTATAGTCTTCATGAGAAATTTTACTTTTTTTAAAATAGATCTATGTATCTCTTTTGCTGTATTTTTTTCTAAAGTTAATGTTTTTATGCTATACATTTTTGCATTGAGACTACGAACTCAGTTGCTACCATACCATTTACTCATCTGTCATTTTTCCGAGAACATTATTAGTTAAAGGATTATAAAGAAAAATGATTAGAAGCAAATATATGGGTCATTTTAATAAAAAAGAAGTAAGTTTTCTTGAATAGATACAAGGTCGTTATTAATTATTTTATAAGCATGAAATGCTGGAGATGCTATGAATTTCTTAGCTCTTTTCTCTCATTCACTAGATAAATCTTAACTTTTTGCGTAAATTTTCATTGTTTTACCAAACACGGCATTGTTTAAAAGTTTAAAGAGATCTTTTTCAAAATTGTTGTTTGCTCGTTTTCGATGTTCAGTATTAAAATCTATATAATTTTTTAACCGAGGACTTTGTTTGAATTTTAGAAATTGATGTATTTTTTTAAATTTTTAAACCTAATTGTACATATAACTTCAAATTTCTATAATGAAGAACGTATTTAGTTTTATTTCTTAAGTTAGGAGCCAATTTTTCCACAGACTTCGATTCTAAAATACTGAATTCTTTAGCAATATTTTTAGTATAGGAGGAACATTCAGAGACACTTCAACTTTTTCTGGAGCTAATGGATAGCAGTTATGCAAATCGTGCAATTAATCTGGATATTCTAACTTAAAATATACAATTTATATCCGAATCGTCTGGTACATCCATGAAGTTAACGTATTCATCAGTCCAGGAAAAGTCGTGTGACAAATTTTGCGACATTGCTCAACCATATAGATTGTTTGCCTCTAAATATATAATGTAACTACTAGGTAGGCTTGAATCATACGTTGATAAATACACATTGTTAGCCTTAGCGTAGCGATGACCAATCATCGCAACACCTCCGCGAATTCCTTTTTCGATGAATAAAGGCATGTCTATATCCGTTAAAAGCTCCAGTCGTACCTTTTGTCATTTTATAAGACATGCTTGCCATACCAAACCAGGAACCGTATATGTATTACATGGATCGATTTTGTAGTAATTCTGGCATAGAGTTCTAAAGTTTTCAAATATGTCTGAAAATAATACGTCTACGGTTACACACAAATAACGATAATCTCCCAATGTGCGCATTTGAAACATGTTCCATCTATGGTGAGCATATTCGTAGTCTTCTCTGATACATTTTTATTTGTTAGACTGTTGAAAAGCTGATTGAGGAGGGAGCTGCGTTTCATAAAATTTAGAAAAGGAATCAAAATATTCATATGGATAGCAACCCTTTCTAGTTATAAATTGTGCATTACTTGCAAAATACCTATCCCAAAGATGGCAAGGCTTTTTGTCGGGCAAGTTTCTCTATAGAGAAGTATTTAAAAATTGAAAAGAGTCAATGAAACGTAATGACCTCAGAATAATAAAAAAAAAAACTTTTCACTATGTCGGGAATGCATTGAATGCATTGAAAAAGAAACCAAAACTTTTAGTTGATTTTTAAAAAATCAAAATTCAATTTAATTATGTCAAATGATCCAAATGAAGCACGAGGAAGTACGGAATAACGCTTGAAGGAGTTTTTTTTTTTTTTTGTAAAAATTTAAATAACATTTTGAATCTAAAGGACTTATAACCTATATTTCAGCTACCATAAACCTATTGTTTTCTTCTTAGAATACAATTAATTCCCAAATATGATTATATATTTCGCACAAAAACATTAATTTATGAGTACAGACATATGAATAAATAATTTTATAGGGCGATACTAACATCTCCTGGTTTTTTATTCACTTAACTAACCTCAGAAATAACATTACAAAATTTGAAGTTATCGAAAAAAGCAAGTTTAAAGCAAGTTTAAAGCAAGAACATCTCCTTAATTTTATGTTGCAAATTCATGTAAACTACACAATATTTCTCACACAATTATAAACATTTTTTGATGTCAATCGAGTAGTGGATGGACAATACTGAAAAAAAACAGAAAAACTTCGATTAAAAAATGATCGTGTGTGCTTATGACCACACGTTAGAAGTGATAACTTCAAATTTTGTAATGGAGTTTTTGTAATGGAGTTCTATTTGTTCTATGTCAGACATCTTATCAAACAATTTTGGATAAATTCCATAACACCAAATAATTTTGGGAGGAAAAGAATTAATTAATTTTATTTCTAAGATTCGTCTAACAAAGAAAGTTTTACCAGAATTACAAGATCCGCATATATTATCATAGGAAAGGGATGTTTCATGCAAGGAAACTACTTTGCAAGCGAAAAACATATGCAGAACTTTTATTTTTATATAAGCATAGTATTTTTTAAGTTATCTCAGAATTATAAAAAAAAAAAAAAATACATGCAAAATCAATGAAAAATATATTTTAGTTATGCACAAAGTATCAAATTTGAAATGTAATAAACAATAATTCAACACGTATATCATAATTTACAGAAATAGACTTTATCAGAATTATATACAAATATTTATATGTACAGAAAAAGTTTGACCCTTTATCCTAATTAAAATTTGCTTCCAATGACGTACTTAAAAAAAAAAATCAGAATTCTACCCATTTAATTAAAAACTATATAAGGATATAACTTGTTATCTCTAAAAACATGCATTTCTTACACCCATTTACAGAGCCCCGAAACCCCTTATCAGAGCGGGAGGGGTACCATCCTCCCGGTTCAGACCCGGGGAATTTCACCCCTTTCGTTTGCCTAATTTTCAATCCTCTGTTTCAGAAATCACAAGCACAAAAAGCATCACAAATTTGAAATATAACAAATAATCATTCAATACGTATATCATGATTTTCAGAAATAGATTTATACGGAATTATATAAAAATAATCATATGTACAGAAAAATTTGACTCTTTATCCCAATTAAAATTTGCTTCCAATGACGTAATTAAAAAAATCATAATCATTTAATTAAAACTATATCAGAATATAACTCGTTATCGCTAAAAGCGTGTATTTCTTTATCAGTACAGATCCCCGAAACCCCTTATCAATCACAAACCATCTTCCCGGTTCAGACCCGGGGAGGGGGGACTTCCACTCCCTTTTCGTTTGCCTAATTTTCAATCCTCTGTTTCAGAAATCACAAGCATCAAATTTGAAATATAACAAATAATTATTCAACACGTATATCATGATTTTCAGAAATAGATGTATACGGAATTATATAAAAATAATCATATGTACAGAAAATTTGACTCTTTATCCCAATTAAAATTTGCTTTCAATGACGTAATTAAAAAATCATAATCATTTAATTAAAAACTATATCAGAATATAACTCGTTATCGCTAAAAGCGTGCATTTCTTATCAGTACAGATCCCCGAAACCCTTATCAATCACAAACCATCTTCCCGGTTCAGATCGAGGGGGGGGGACTTCCACCCACTTTTGTTTGCATGCGGCTCCACCGGCTCCACTGTTCCAGAACCGGTATATTTTAACTACTTACTGGGTTAATGCAGACCCTTTTAGATATTTTGATATATGTTTACAATTTTCCAATTATCATCTTTATTATTAAGAACATGCATTATTAAAATAATATAACCAAGCTTCTATTAGCATTCCATTTTCAGAATCAAAAGGACTATATATGATTCATTAGGTTTGCTTGGTAGTACTTATTACAGCCAAATTGGTTTGCTCATTATTCGCCATTTTAAAACCAGATCTGAGAATCATACAGAAAGTAAAATTTTAATTTAACTTAAAAATTTGAAGTACCAAAAATAAAAATACCTAAATATAAAATTGAAATTTCAACAAAAATCAAAATATTTGCAGCTATTAATTATTAAAATTCAAATATCAAACATTAAAGTAATTAAATTTCTTATTTAAATATATATTGTTTATCATAATTAAAAACATGTATTGCAACACTTTTAACAATATGTCGAATAATTTTTCATAAAAGGTGAAGCATAAAAATATCAAAGATCAGAATCCCTTTTTAAAAAAAAATCATACGTATAAAATTTGCAATATAAATGTGTGATTTTGAAAAAATTTCTTAATATATAAAATACATTTTAAAATAAATCATCAAAACCACAGGATCCACAACCGTTGAGAAACAAAAACGAAACCCCACTGAGCTCAGCATTCACCCTTTCAATTTAGTAACGCACATTTTAAAAATTTTCACTTTTCTGTTGCACTTTTCTACGAAACACGAACACGAAACTGTTATACGCTTATTCACAACACTTTTAGATGACTTTGATGAAAACGAAGCCGTCTCGCACGAACTTGAACAAGGATTTCCCCTGCTTAATGAAGTAGTTGAAAAACATCAGGAATTTTAGTATACGGAGTAATAAAGGGAAATTTGTTGTCGCTGGGAACGCACACGTTATTTCTCGAAGTTGAACACGTTATTTCTTATTTTCATGCACATCTTCGCGGCAGGAAACTATCCTTGCC
Source organism: Trichonephila clavipes (assembly GCA_019973935.1). Lineage (NCBI taxonomy): Eukaryota > Metazoa > Arthropoda > Arachnida > Araneae > Nephilidae > Trichonephila > Trichonephila clavipes. Next base: position 855,191 of record BMAU01000193.1, on the reverse strand, counting down.
GACTTTGTTAAGTATTGTAGTAGCGTTGGCCGGTGTTGATTGTTGTCATATCTGTTTTATTGAATACATCTTCCGAATAACTTTACCTCCTTTATTATGAAGCTCACATCACACACACAGCAGATTAAAACACAATTCTGATTGGATCGCGGCGTGGCAAGTGGCATGTAATTTACGGAGTTCCTGTCCCTAAATTAGGGACGTACCTCCTTATCAGAATTAATAAAAATTAGAGCCGAATTGATGGAGTGACGTAAAGTGAAAAAGAAAAAATAAAAGAGATAATTTAAACAAATCTGCTAAAAACAGTGGCGTACGAAGTCCACTCACCGATGGAAGAACTGCCATGCAGACTGCGTTTTGATTGGCCGGAGCCGATCTACGCAGAAGTGGGTGTGGAAAAAGGATTGGATCGATCCGAAAATAAACGACCCGAGACAAGGAAGTCTTGGAAATAAAATTTCTAAGATCCCATAGAAAAAGAAGGGGAAGAAAATAAATTTTGAATAAAAATTTAAAATGAACCAACTTGCACATTGCCAGTAAAAATGGGGGTGTTGGGACCAAAAAACAAGAGAATATAGGACTGATCGCGGTATAAGAACTTATAGAACGCAATGAAGTCATATATGTGATATAACATGATAATAATTGATAAAAGGAAACATGGAATATCCAGCTCTCAAAAATGTAACGATCGTTCCAAGGAACAATTTAATTAATGATTGCTGGATGTGCTACGAATTTTAAAAGTATTGCAAGATAGAAGGTACCGTGCCTCTATCTGGTGGCCGGAAAGGAAAGCAGAAACGAGATCAGCCGCAAAATTGAATCCGGAGAGGTCACCCTCCCGGTTTCCGACCTCGGCGAACACCGTTTCTATTGGAACTTTAAATCCACGACTCTCGGCGCGGAGCTAGTTTTTACTTGCGATGGTGAGAGTTTTTAGATTAAAACTAATTTTAAATTCCCAATAAAATTAAGTATATTTAAGCCCTAAGCCTTTTGGCTTAGGGAAAATTTACAAAATCTTGTTCAAGAAGCGCTCTAAGGCGCTTTTGAGATGATTGCACTGCGGGATCGTATGCAGGCTGGATACGTATTAATTCATTTGGAATGTTAGGTAAGTTATCAAAGAACCTTTTACAAAGGTTCTTTATGTAAGGTAGTAAATGTTTAACTTTTAAGTCACGATATATGACCTCATTGCGTACGAACCAGGGAGCATTAACAATTTGTCTCAGAAATGAGTTTGTTAGCGTGTGTAATTTCTTCAAATGACACATGCCAGCAGATCCCCAAATTTGGGATCCGTAACACATGACCGGTCGGATAATAATGTTGAAGAGCAAAACCTTGTGCCGGATCGCAAGATTACTCCTTCTGGAGATAAGCCTTTTAAGCATGGCATAAACAGCGCTCGCTTTTCTTAGAGTCTGTTCGATATGATGGGCAAAAGTTAATTTAGCGTGTAAAAACAACCCTAGGTATCTTGATACATTTACCCAGGGGACGGGTTGGCCAAAAATAGTTACGGGGTTAGTCCAACGGGTAGTTGGCTTCTTCTCGTAAACATGAGGCAGGCACTTTTAGAAGCGTTAACTTTAATTTTCCAGTCAGTGAGCCAGAGTTCAAGCAAGGAAATGTAATGTCGCAGATTAGAGATCACAACGGAAAATCTCTTAATCTGCGTGATAATAGCAGTATCATCGGCAAACATTGCTAAATGCAATAGATCAGTTTGCGGCATATCATTTACGTACAGAGCGAAAAAGCAAAGGGCGAACTTAAACTACCTTGAGGTAGGCCGCTTCTGATTGGTCGGATGAGGAGAGAATCCTGTCAACTCTCACTCTGAATGATCGATTGGATAGAAAACTGTGAATGGACTTCATCAAGGGAGCCGGAAAATCAAGTCGTATGAGCTTGATTCATAAGCCTTCGTGTCTGATTGGATAATATGGGCGGGACAGGGATTTCGGACTAGCCGATTACGATTAAGATTACAGTGTTATTTTTAAACTAAAGAATTAAAGTTTGTTTAAATATTAATACAAAGAGTTAACAAAAAAGGATACTAGAGGGAATTATTATATATATATATATAAATCTTCTGTGCGTGTGTTTGTCACTAAACTCCTCTAAACGGATGAACCGATTTCGATGAAATTTTTTGTGTGGGTACAAGTAAATTCGAGAATGGTGTAGATTCACTATTCGGTCCGATATCACAATTAGTTAAAAAGATATTAATTAAAAACCTTCAAAAATACAACTCAAGATTCACCTGCATTGTTGTAACAACGCTATTGTTATAAACAAGTAATATAAAAAAAAAAAAATTAATCAATTCCTACTTAGATCAACCAAGAAAAAAATTTATTTTAGCTACTTTTTATTAAATAGTTGCAATTAATATAAATATGTATATACATATGACAGAATCACAACATTAAGTGGTAATTAATTTTTATTAATTATCATTAAAGCATCGTATTGTCATCCAAAACAATCGTGTATATAAAATTTCCTTTCAACTGAATGCTACGTTTAACACGCAAGAAAAAAACCTTTTCAAATTTTGACATAAGTCACCAATGTGGCTGTATTTGTAATTTTTTAAATAATTAGTTATAATCAAAATTAATTTTTATTAATTATAATTAAATTATTGTATTCTCATCCAAAATAATCATGTACATTACATTTCAGCTCAATTGAGCGCTTTAAAATGTATTTTATTAACGATTGAAAATTTCACCAAGATAAATAAATAAATAACCCAATAAAATATGTATAGAGATCGTGAGCTAAAAGTAGGAATTGAAAAAGACGTAAGTTGGCGTCGAAAATTGATTTTCAGCCAAACTGGCCAAACCCGGTCTTTATTGTTATGAAAATGCAGTCGATTCACGCTTTTTAGCGTTTTTAATTAATGTCTTTTCAAATAATATTTATATATGTAATTCTTCTGTGCGTCTGTATGTAACTGAACTCCTAAACGGCTGGACCGATTTTGATTAAAGTTTTTGTATGTTCCAGTGGACTCGAGAATGGTTTAGATTTATAATTCGGTTTAGAAATGTTTATTTAATTAATTTTTTATTTATAAATTGTGTTGATCTTGGAATGTTTTACATTGGACCCGGCAGACTGCGCTAAAAGATCGCAGTACCGAATATTCAAAAATCTTAATATAATTCAAGTTGGTCCCGACAGTTGGTGCTGTGATCATTTCAGGAAAATATTTTGTCACTTCGTGTTATTTTTTTGTCGAAATAAATCGTGTGTTAATTAAATTATTACATTCAGATGTAATTAGTGTTTGAAGATTTTTGAAGTGTGCATAAAAACTATACGTTTATCTACAATTTAATAAGTATACCTGCTATAAAATAGTTTGAGTCTCAACTTTTTCACCTTTAATTAAAACAAGTTTTAAGTTTTGATATTAACACAGCCTTTTTACATTTAATTTCGCTCATAGTATCCACATACTCACACGCTATTGATTGAATTGTGATAACCCTACATGTAATGACGTTAGACATTGTGTAATAACTTTTTAATACAAATTCTACTCAAAATGGTCCAGATTGTTAAAGCTTATTCATAAATTTTGGAATTTAAGATGTGTGTACAGGACAACGTCTGTCGGGTCCTCTAGTATATATAATAAACATATATAAAAGAACAAGAAAAATTTATCATGTACCTCCTGACACTCTTCTATACTACAATTTATCGTATTTTGGAAGAAATTTTGATACCTTATTATGTGTTATTGTGAGCCGATATATTGACCAGGAAGCAAAAATGCCACCCCTGATGTAAAATATCAGTAACCATTTGACCCTATTTAAAAATAATGCCATTTATTTGTAATACGCTCTATAACAACAACAACAAAAAAGACGCACCAAGGAGTGGCCCGATTGCAATTAAATTTCGTGTGCATTCATTTCGACCGAACATGCAAATGATTAAAATTTGGTGTCCAACGAATGTGAATAGCGATAGCTACAGCGCACTCAAGAAGCGATTCTCAATCTGATGGTGAAAATTTCTGTTGCATTGATATTTAGGATACCTTAGAACAACTGAAAAATGCCTCGCTGCAGGATTCGAGCTCATTCCAGTAATTGTCAGAGTTTAAAAGAGGTTATATCATTGGACTGAAAGAATGAGGTTCGGCAAATCGGAGAATCGCTCTTCATTTCGGTCGAAGCGATGCGGTCATTAAAAGTTGCTGGCAAGAATGAGTGGACAATGGCAGATTTCAGCGTCATGATGGTAGCGGTTGATCTAGAACCACAGCAGTTCAGGAGGACAGATGGATTGCCAGATTAGCAGTCACAGCGCTTGATGCATCGTTATCAATCAGACGTACGACCCGCACACGAGTATCCACCATGAACATCCACAGACGACTGATAGAGCAAAATTTTACGATCGTACCAACCGTTACGCCACCTGCTATTCACGCCTGCACACTGTTGAGCTAGATAACAGTGGGGCTTGAATCGATCAGGTTGGAATCATGCTGGCTGGAAACGTATGGTGTTTAGCGACGAATCCCGCTTCCATCTTTGTCCTGACGATCATCGAAGACGTGTCTGGACGCCCAGAGCAGCGTGCCAATCCTGCTTCAACGATTGCACGCCCCACAGGCCCTCAACAAGGAGTTATGGTCTGGGGTGCCATTTCTTTTGAAGCCTTTCGTCATCATTAGAGGCACACTTACAGCACATCGGTACGTCGACGGCATTCTGAGAATTGTTTTGCTACCGTTCCTTTTGCAGTATCCTGGTCTAATTTTTCAGCAAAATAATGCCAAATCACATACCACACGTGTTGCTATGAACTGTCTTACAACTTATCAAATACTTTCTTGGCCAGCCAAATCACCAGATCCCTCTCCAATCGAGCATGTCTGGAATAAGATGGGAAGGCGAATGTTGATGATCTGGACCGACAATTGGAGCAAATTTGGAAGAAATTCCGCAGGAGATCATCAGGGTGAACTCTGAAAGAAATCATTCAAGTTTTCTGAAATTTTAATCATTTTTTATTCGATACGTAATCTTTTTTACTCACCAATTTTTTGTCCCTATCGGGTAATTCGTTCTTCGTGTGTCGTTTTTCTTTTGTTGTAATAGAGTGTATTAACAACTCCTATCAAACATAGGCATATAACTTTGGCATAATTTCTAAGTGTTACTGCATGGCTTCATGGTCCCAATAACAAATAAATACCAAACAATTTTAAAACAAAATTTGTTCTAGGGAAGAAAGTTATCACGATTTAATCTGACTTTTAAGAGATAATATTTCAATGAAAATCTATTAAATAAAAAAACTGTTAACTGACAAGAACTACTGTTTAAAAATACCACCCGAAATTAGTTTTGAATTTTTTAGTTACATGAATAAAACAATTCCTTTATTTTTGATATTAGTTTTTGTTCAAATATTGGGGTTTCCATCACCCATAACTTTAAGACTACACAATACCCTACAAATTTCATAATTACCTTTTTTTTCCCTTGTGGCGCATATCATTGAGAAGTTTGCCACCAAATTTCGAATCTATTAACAAATTAGTTTAAGATATTTGAAGCTTTCTGAGATATGGTTTAATTTTAAAGCATTTTTCCACTCTTAAATGGAATTAATTAAAAATATTTTTGTGCACAATCAACTCTTTTAGTGTGAAATACTAATTCCTATTTTCATTACTGAAATAATTTCTTCTTGAATATGCTTTCAGTTTCTGAATTCTCATAATCAAAATTTATTTCAAGACCAAGTTTTGCTTTAAAAAATAGTTTATATGACTTAGAAGCTTTATGATTAATTTTTCCTGTTGAGAAAAGGAAAAATCCAAAACATTTTCAGGTTGCTGTAAGATACAATACTTCAAGAGATGGAATACTACTGAAAACGATATATCCAAAAATCATTCTCTGCTAATACTGCAATTAGACTTCCGAATACAAGTATTGCAGATAAAAACCGAATATTTCCTTGGTGTACCAAACTACATTATAGTAAACATATTGTAGTACTATATTTTAGTATTTTCAAGTCATATAATAAGCTAAAACTTCCTAAACAGCCCAATTTCAAGCTAAAAAGATTATATTTTATAAACACAAACTGGGTTATTTCATCGTTAGTATCATTCTTATTTTGTACATACATGCTTTGTGTTTCAAAACTTTTGTGGAAGTATCAGGTTAAAATGAAGCTGAATAAACTGTCAAGTAACAAATGCTATCAATATTTAGCAAAAATATATTTTGAATTAAAAAAATATTTTCCGTCATATTTAATTTTAAAAAATTAGAGCTTTACGGGCATTACAAGGTTTTTTTTATGCCTTTACAAACTTCAAATGAGTATTTCTCAGACTTTCAGTTTTGAAGGTATAAGTGTTTTCTAATTCCTAAGTTTTTTTTTCTGTTCCTCATAGAGCCTTGCAATTTTTGTACATACTCTCAAAGGTATGTTTTATAAAAGTTAGTATGGATTTAGGGATTGAGAGCTCTTCAGTTATTCTTATAAACAAATACTAAATGTACTATTTTTATATTTTTTCCAGGTTTTCCTAGAAAAATAATGATTAAAAATTAACAGGGGAGTCGATTTTCAAATCCATATTAATTTTTGTTTGCAATAATATAAGAAACATGTATAAGTAACTTAAAAAGACTAAAGAATTTTAAAAAGTGAACATTTTATAAGAATTTTAAGAAGCTTAAAAAATTCTTAATTTCTTAAAATTGTAAAACAATGGCTGTTCAAACTGATTATTTTCTTTCAGAATCAACTTATATATAAATCAGAATACAAAACATGAGTTATTTTTACTGTTACTGTCCCTCAAAAAATTTCTTCAAAAAGGGTACTATGTAGCCTTAAAGAGAAAAAGTTTAATATAAGATGGAGTTCTATAGAATAGTCTTCCTTAATTATACCTATAAAATTACCTTCAAATATTAAAATAAAAATTAGCATTATAGAAAAATATATTAGTTTACATGCAATACAAATTCTAATTTTAATGATATCCATGAACAGAAAATTGACATAAATTTGTGAGAAGATTCAATTAAAAAGCAACAATACTTTTTCGTATCTTCAATTTATTTTAGCATGCTTTGTAATACTAATTCTATTCAACATGATTTACAATAATTCTTTTTTTTTTTTCATGAATGCATATTGTTTCAAAAAAAAATACCCAATCATGTTTTAAATTGGAACTCATTTTATATCTAGGGTAATAGCGCCAAGCAGCGCTTCTTGTTCGGGAATGGAATCCAATATGGTGGTCTAGAGGTAAATTAATGATACACAAGTTTTAAAATTGTTTTGAAACACATGGAAATGTATTTCACGTAAAGGGTATAGGAAGAGATTGAGAATAACCTAGATCAATCAATAAATAATGAATAATATGTAACATGTACTAATAAAAGTATAAGCAGCATATAACTTATATTCTTTTATCGTAATTATAGATAATATTCATATAGTACGATTTTATAACAGCTATTAGAATATTAATCATATAATAGGTGCTAATTTGATATCGGTGGTACTAGCGCCAAGTTGTTGTTTATGTTCGCCAAGATGGGTGATAATATTACAATATGGTTACCTTAATATTTTTATCGTCTGTCAATGTGGTTGCCATGGAAATAACGTATATTAGAAATAATTTTTATTCGTTTTTCCCCGCTGTAACCCTATTAATTTCAGACGATTTCTTTAAAAATTTAACCATTTTCAGTGTAATTTTTCTTTTGTTTGCGTCTTCTGTTTTAATTCTGTGCTATTTTCGAATATGGATATTTCTAAAATGAGTGAGTACTAGAATACTTTTTCCTATAAAGAATAAGTGGTGTGCTTTTAATTATCGCTATAAATCATTTATTTTCGTTTCAAAATGTTTTCGTTTACTTTGTTCCATGAAATTTCGTTGAAGGAACTTGCAGTGCAAGTTTCATATTGCTAGCTTTTTGCTACTTTGTAATTGATATTCTTAATTAGTTTTAACATACATTATGTAATTATTTTATTCATAATGAAAAAAAATGCAATTATTATTGTGTGTAATAATCATTATTTATTTATAATATTCTTATGTTATTTTTATTTATAATTATCTAATACGAGTTCTCTTATGCATTATTATTTTTTACAATTCGACGATTACTCTTTTTTATAATAAATATTTAATTATATTATATGATTATTATTTCTAATAACTGTTATAAAATCGTATTATATGAATATTATATATAATTATGATAAATTAATATAAGATTATTATATACTGCTTATAATAATATTAGTACATGTTACTTTTTATTACATAATATTATTATTCATTACTTATTGATTAATCTAGGTTATTCTCAATCTCTTCCTATATCCTTTATTTGAAATACATTTCAATGTATTTCAAAACAATTCTTTAAAATTATTGTGTATCATTAAATTACCGCTAGGCCCCCATATTGGATTTCATTCCAGCAATAAGAAGCGCTGCTTGGTGTGATCATTATCCCGCCAAGCAGCACTTGGCGCCATTACCCCCAATATCAAACTAATACCATATAATATAATTAAATAGTAATTGTATAAAAGAATAATCGTTGAATTGTAAAAAAATATAAATAATGCATAAGATTACTCGTATTACATAATTATAAATAAATAACAAAAGAATAGCTATAAATAAGCAACAGAAATAGTTATAAATAAATAATAATTACTAATGAATAAGATAATAATTATAAATAAACAATAATAATTATAAATAAACAATAATAATTATAAATACACAATAATAATTATAAATAAATAACAAAATTAATTATAAATAAAAAACAAAATGTGTAATAATTTTTTATAAATAAATGCTAAAAGAAACAATTATAAATAACGAATATCATATGATTATTACACATAGTAATAATTGCATTTTTCATTATGAATAAAATAATTACGTAATATATGTTATTATTAATTAAGAATATCAATTACAAAGTAGTGAAAGCTTGCAATATGAAACTTGCACTGCAAGTTCCTTCAACAAATTTCATTGAACAAAGAACGTAAAAAAAACATTTTTGAAATGAAAATAAATGATTTATACCGATAATTAAAAGCACAACACTTATTCTTTTTAGAAATAAATACTCTAGTACTCACTCATTTTAGAAATATCCATATTTGAAAATAGCACAGAATTAAACAGAAGACGCAAACAAGAGAAAAAATACACTGAAAATGGTTAAATTTTTAAAATCATCTGAAATTAACAGGGTTACAGCGGAAAAAAATAAATTTATTTCTAAAATATGTTATCTCCATGGCAACCACATCCACAGACGATAAAAATATTAAGGTAACCATATTGTAATGTTATCGCCCATCTTGGTGCTATTACCCCCGATATCAAATTAGCACCCCAGGTTGCTTTAGATAATAAATTGAAATAATTAATATTTCATTTCTACATGATTGATTAATGATAAAGCATATTTGAATACACTGTTGTCTACATAACCTAAGATGTCCAGAAATATGCTGAAGAAACCATGACAAAATATATAATTACACAATCAGACATGTATAGTAATTGTGAATCTTCTTAAAGAATTTATATTTGTGACAAGTAGATGCAGTTAATACACATCTTAAGATACTGTAACAAATTATGAAATTAAATAAGCACTTCCCATAATTATGAATCTTCTGACTTTATATCAACAAAAAGCAGAAAGTGCTCACAAATAACATTTTAAAGCCTCTAGTAACATTTAGCCTTCATGCACGTAACATTCCCCCACGCTTCACTTAACTTTTTCATTCATCAAAAATATATTTTGACATGAAAAATTACAAAAAAAATTAATAATCTTTAATGCTAATAAGGATGACAAACTTAAAATGTTTTTATTTAGGTGAACAGAATTTGTAGCATATTTTGTTAAAATATAAAAAAACTTTTTTGTAGATTATATAAATATTCTTAAAGTGAAAAATAAATAATCTAATCAGTTAGATTAATTTCAAACCAATTACAATTTGTTGAAAAATCAAAACAAAAATATTTGCAGATGTAAAGATATAAATTGAACAAAAAATTTAAAAACTCAGAAAAATGACAAAATAAAAAAAAATTCGAAAAACACATGAATGAAGTCTTTTCCTGATACTTAAACTCTATACATCAAAATAAGTACAATATACTTTAAACTTCAGGATCATTTTTAACACTGAGATAAGCTGAGAAGCATATGGATAATAAGCCCTGTATCAGGTGTACATCAACAAACTTTAAAAATTATACAAAAAAGTTTTGATATACAAGTCTAAAAATTTGATTACTTTTTACTAGGTTGATTTGGATTTCCACCAGGACCAAAACGACTGAAATCATGTTCAGTTGGTTCAGACTGGCTAACGATATTTTGTGACAATTCACTTTCACTCAAAAAAGGAGTAATTGTTCCACTTGATCCAATAACTAATGCATTCCTCTTTAAATCAATGCAGCATTGATGACGCTTCAACATATCTAAACCTAATAACATATCCATTACTTGATCTTCTAAAATTGAAAAAGATGATTGTAAAAACACATCATTGATTTGAATAAGGCCCAAATGTACACGGCCTAATATTTTTTGCACGCCTACTCCTTTAGCAACTCCTGACCATCTTTTATCAACCAGCCGCATGATACCACATCTTTCTGCACATGTTTGGCTCATAATAGTGGTTTGAGCTCCACTATCAATAAAAGCTCGCACTGGCTCTCCATTTACACGGCAATTAATGTAAAGCATTGTTACTTGTCCAAACCCCTCTGGGTTATGTTCAATAGCTGCTTCCATGTTGTTGTCAACATTGTCCTGCCTTATTGCTTCAGCAATCAATTTCTGATATTCAGGATCAAACGGACTAGCATTCAGCATTTGAATGCGCCTTCGTTCTCTCTCAGCCTTCTCAGTCAGTTGTTGGCTGAGAACCTGACCAAACAATTCTTTATTTTCAGATAGGAAGGCATCAGCTAAACTGGGGTTGTTCTGTTTTAGTACAAGTAAACGATCTGGATAAGTGATTAATTCTTGTCTCAAACGTTCAGCTTTTTCTTCATGAGAGTTTGAGGTACCTGAGGTTGAAGCACTTGCTGAAGCTCCAGGAGGAGTTACTGGTGATGAAGTAGGAGTATTTGATAGTTTGATCGCACTGAAATCAATGACCAAATCTGGAAGTGGATGTTGAGGCATTTTCAATTGGTGAACCAAAAGAACATCACCATCCTTAACTCCCAAAGTCGTTAAATCTTTCTTATTATTCACAAGTGCTCGACCTTCATGTGTAATAATCATTTCTTGAGGAGGAAAACCGACTTCACTTTCACAAAGTGCTTTAAAGTTTTCTAACTCCATATCGGGACTTATGTCAAGTGTAAAATTGCGCCGTTTAATGTTGTGACAGTGAGCTTCATTTTTAGATTTGAATAAAGAAAGTTTAAAAATACGATAAAAGTAAGAACTAAGAGTTTTCTTCAAAGAAAGATGCCTCCAGAATTTAAATCCTAAGTTCAGAGAATCAATACAGAAACTTTTACCATACAGTCTGATAATTTGCTTGAATTTGATTTCCCAAGCTGCCTTAGAATTGTTACAAAAATGATTCAGCAAGTTTGTAAAGAAAAAATACCCTGAAAGATTGGAATAAAATTAAGTTTAAAGTATTTGTATACTTGTATGCTTTATATCTTGTAATTAGCGTATTTCACTCCCCTAAAGATTTTCAGTTTGTATTTACTTTCTAATTAAGAATTTTATTGTAAATCTTTTTTTTTCTTTTTTTTTAGCTTTCAAAAACTGGCACTTAAGTTCAGAACGTGTGTTCACACGTTGGAACCTGGACAGATTCACCTAGCTGTACCAACCCAAGTGCTAGGACTTTTATGGAACCAAAATGAGGATGTTCTTTTTTGTAATTTACAGAATGCTGATTTCAAACCTGATGAATATACTCGAAGAAGTATCCTATCCACTACACAGAAGATATTTGATCCACTGGGAATTTTGTGTGTCCTGTGACAATTTGTTTGAAAATAATGATACAAGAGAGTTGGAAGTTAAAAATTGGCAGGGATGAAATCTTACCAACTGACCCCTTCAAAAGAAATTCCAAACTTTGACTAATCAATTACCTTTACTGGCAATGTTACCATTCACAGGTGTGTGAAAATTAATAGATGTACCGAAGGAATAAGCCTGCACACCTATTGTGATGCCAGCAAGACAGCATATAGTACTGTAATGTTTCTTCGAAAAACATCTGGAGAAAATATTGAAATTTTTTTATCCAAGCAAAAAGTTGAGTAGTTCCCTTTAAACGATATTACAATACTTCGTCTAGAATTGTTGGTCGGTTGTACTGGAGCTCGATTGACTTCGTCCATTCGGAAAGCTATGACCTTGGAAGAGATACCAAGTATGTATTGACAGATTCCTCCACAGCTCTTTATTGGATATAACATGAAGATCATTGGGGCTCATTTGTGAATAACAAAGTGGTGGAAATTAGAAATCTTTCTTCTAAAGAAGCTTGGAAACATCTCCCAGGAACTTGTAACCCTGCTGATCTCCCATCACGTGACTGCTCTGTCCAGGGATTTCTGAAATCAAGATGGTGGGAGGGTCCACAGTGCTTAAAACTTCTAGAAGATTTGTCTATGACTGTTGAAGAATCTTGAAGAAATTTTAAAAGAAAGAAAAAAGGGCATTGTTTCTTTAATCAATTCTGTAGGCCTGGATAAAAATGGTATTTACATAGATGATTCTCCAAATATACGGACATTGTACGACTACTAGCTTGATGTTACGGTTTGTGGAAAATTGTCGACATCTAGATAAAAGAGTAACAAGTCATCTGACTATTTCTGAACTGGATGCAGCAGAAAAGGTACTTTTGAAAATTGTTCAACAAGAAACCCTTAAGAATGAAAATGTAGAGTCTAGACTGAAAACCCTATGCATATTCACCGATTCTAATGGGCTAATCAGATTGAAAACTAAAATTACTCGTAGAGATTATGCAGAAAATTTCATAACCCCTTTACTTTTACCATCAGATTACCCATTAGTTGAATGATTGATCTTTGAACGTCATCTGCAGTCTTCACATGCTGGAACTCAAGTTGTTCTAACCAATATTCGCCAAAACTTTTGGCTCTTACGGGACAGAAAGACTGTCCAAAGAGTTATATCGAAGTGTGTACGGTGTAAAAGATATGCAGCTAAAAGAATCGAATCAATTCCTGCTCCACTGCCAGAAGATCGTGTACGGGAAGCTTTAGTATTTGAAATTACTGGAGTGGACTTAGCAAGACCCCTTCATTTTTAAGAGATGACGAGAAAGCATGGATATTATTATTTACATGTGCTGTATATAGGGCTATTCATCTTGAATTAATACAGAGCCTTTCAACTAATGCAGTGCTTCTCAAACTTTCAATACTGGCGCCCCCTTTTCGATCACAATTTTTATCGCGCCCCCTTATACATTAATAATGCACTGAATGCAATAATAATGAACTTTGATGCTAAAGCTACAAAAGGCGATCTTAATTATAAACCATACAAATTAGTAACATAAGTATTAAATTTTGTATACTACTTTTAAGCAAAAAATAAATAAAATAATAGGATAATTATTATGTGTGTTATTTTTCCTTTCTCTAATTTTTAAATTGGACTTATTGCAAAATACGGTGGCTGCTTAGAAGACAAAATATAGATATCTGCTAAATATAGAAAAAGAACTCAGAGGGTCAATTTCTAATCATAAGCATTCCTTATAAAAACTTTGCTTTGCAAGACAAGCCCATGGAAGGCGTTAATACTTATTAAACTTGTTCTTAATTTAGTATTAATTAATTAGTTATAAACTACTATGGAGTACTGATACATTAAAAGTATACCGGCTGAAGTACACGCTTTCACGAGTTCATTTATAAGAAAATAAAACATTATTGAAATCGCTGAATTTTGTAAGGAGAGTAAAGCCAAGTGCGCAATAATGTTTACAAAAATGTAAAATGATTTTTTAAATGATTGCTCAAAGTATAATTAGTTTAAAGCGAACTATAATTTTAAGCCTTACAGAATTATCATTTAGAATTGATGTTGAATAATGAACAATAATATAAAATTCAGATGAAGAATAATTGTATTATTTTTAATATTTAAAGCGAAAAGACTTCAACATGTTTTAACCCCTGAGCAGGCGCGCACTCGATACTAATGGTCCAGCGGGGTTATTTAGTCACCCCAATCCTTTTTTATAATTATTTTTATAGTACACCAGTGTTTCTCAAACTTTCAATACTGGCGATTCAATTTTCAATCATAATTTCTGCACTGAAAACAAAAGCACTTCGTATACTATTACCATTTTGAAAATCCTACCTATGTTAAACAGGATTTTCTGCGGTGGCTGCTTTGAAGACAAAATATAGATCTCAGCTAAATAAAGAAAAATAACTCAGTGTCAATATCTGAAACCTTTCTTAGAAAAACTTTGCTCTACAAGACAAGCCCATGGAAAAGTCACTGATAATTATTAAACTTAGATTAATTTAGTATTAAGAAATTATTTATAAAATACCTTCTTCAGTACTGATACATTAAACGTATACTGGCTGAAACACCGGCTCTTCGCACGAGTTAATTTTTTAAAAAAATATAACATTATTCTTGATATAATAGCTAAACTGTAAGGAGAGTAAAACTGCGTGCACGACATTGTATACAAAAATGTAAAATGATTTTTTTAGATAAATGCTATAATTGTAAATAACTGTTTAAAAGAACTGTAATTTTAAGAATCACAGAATTAGCATTTAGAATTAATGTTAAGTAATGAAAAAGAATATAAAATTCCGATGAAGAATAATTGTGTTACTTTTTAATATTTAAAGCGAGAAGACTTCAAAATGTTTTAACCCGGGAGCAGGCACGCACTCGATACTAAGGCTGATGGTAGTGCGGGAGAACTCAGTCACCCCAATCATTTATTTATAATTATTTTTACTCTACACGATACAAATTGGAATTCCAGTGAATAATTTAATTAAGAGAAAGTATACTTACCGGCTTTCAAAGAATGTTCAATCTTTCTTTGATGATTTGAGAAAAAGTCCAATAAAACTGAACTAAAATGATTGACAAGTGATAGACCTTAATAAAGGACGAAAAGCAAAGATACTTTTCACTAATATTACAGAAATGTTACTTGCTGGCAAAGCTGTCATATTTTGTTCAAGTAATTGTAGTTTTAATGAGCATTCATGATCGAGTGAGTGAATATTAACGTCGCACTGTTCAGCTACACGAGGGCTTTTAGAGACGGACCTCGTAATTTTGAACCATGGTTGACGAGGACGATACTTGAGCTGGCCTCTTAACTACCACACCATTCCAACAAGAGAACGTTTGAGCTCTTTACAAATTTAACGTGCACCTCTCCCTTTCACGACGGGTCTTTAGTGGTACTGGGCTCGAACTCGTAACACCTTTGGTGATCAACAAATAACAAGTTGAACTTTTTCTTTCTTGTGTCTTTTTGACAAGTCGAACTGAACCTTGTGGTACACTCTATGGCTTCATATTTCAGTTGATGGAGTTCTTTAGGAAGCCATTGAAAATTTTCCTTTCGTTTCATGTTCATCGTGTTTCTCAATCATGAATAATATGCATCAGTTTCAACTTCCTTCAATACAGATCACAGATGCCACCGCTGCCTGGTTATAAGTGTATTCAGAAAAATACGGATGCTCTAAAAGTATTATGACGTTTCTCACTATGCTTTATATGTTTCAGATTACTCGTAAAAATAAATCTTAGCCAAATAATCCTTCAAAAATCAATCAATTCTTTCCAAATATCGTAAAACTCTTCATTATTTACAAGTTCCCTATGCGAAAAACAAATACATAAAAGATGGGATGAAACTAATGTAGAAACCCTACCAGTAAGTTTGAAGGTCAATCAAATAAATGACTAGCAAATTTATTATGCTGCCTGGCTGAAAAGTGAATCATGTCTTCCTTTTCTTTCTACAACTAATATACAGTATTTCAATAATAATTAAAGTGATGAAATGTTTATCTTAGAATTTTTCTCAGGGTCTCAGTTTCGTTTTTTCTTTTCACGAGTAATATTTTATGTTAAAACAGAAGAACGCCAGATGATAAACATAAATTATATCAGTGTTGTTGTGTATTTCTTTTATTATGGAAAAAATTATTTTGTTTCACTTCTTTCCGGTTATTTTTTTAAAAAAATCATTAAATTTTCGATATGCTCGCGCCCCCCTTGCAGGGTTATCGCGCCCCCCCAGGGGGGCGCGCCCCACACTTTGAGAAACACTGAACTAATGGATTCCTTTTAGGATTTAGAAGATTTATTGCAAGACGAGGAAAGTCAAAACTTATATGCAGCGATAATGGAACCAGTTTTACTAGTGCCAACAACTGGATCCGTGCCCTTGATTAGATAGATTGTGGATACAGCTTCTGTGTTCTAAGAATTCAATGGAAATTTAACCCCCTACCACTGCTTGGTGGGGTGGATTTTGGGAACGCTTAATTCAGATGGTGAAGAAACTGTTAAGAAGAGTTCTAGGAAAAGTCTCTCTTTATTACGAAGAGATATTCACACTATCCTTTGTGATATTGAGGCCATTATTAACTCTAGACCTCTGAACTGTTTTTCAGAAGATCCAAAGGACTTCCCTCCCCCTGACGCCCTCGATGTTTATTTAAGAGACAAGAACGGTGGGAGTTCCAGATTTAGACAATTTGGATAAGATAAATATCTCCAAACGATACCAGTATCAACAAGCATTGGTGAGATAATTTTCGGAAAAGATTCCGTCATGAATATTAAGTATGCTAGTCCAGCGACCTAACAGGAGTGAAGCCAGACAAGTGAAATTAGGGGACATTGTTATAGTTGAAAGCGATGCAAAAAAGAGATTAGACTGGCCCCTAGGAAAGATTATTGGCATGTTTCCAGGAAAAGAGGGTTGCACTAGGGTTGTAAAACTTAAAACGACAGGTGGAGAAATCGTTCGTCCTGTACAACGACTGTTCAATTTAAAACTAAATAACGATGATCCTATCATTTTTTCAGTTAGTGATCCTGTTCCTTCTGATAAAGATATTAAAATCCTGAACTCTGAAAATAGTGACTGTGAAAAGAAAACTAGAAGTGGAAGGAAAGTAATTAAACCTCTCCGTTATATAACTAACTTTTGGACTTTATCACTATTTTTTAAAAGTTTATGTACTTTCACATATTTTACTTACATATGTTCAATGTTAATAACTTGTTTTCATATTCAATTGTTTTGGTTTTGTTCTCTTAATATAATGTAAAAATCAAAAGGTGGAAGGATGTTACAAGCTCGCCCTCTTGTTGAGAAATATGTCGTTTCTTTCCATTTAGAAACTAAAAAGCATATGTAATTATTGATTATGATCTATGTTTGGAAAAATTTTGTTTTTAGTGAATGGCAACGTTTTTTGTAATAGCGGTAGAAGGGAACATAAATAAAATGGAGTCAGAATAATATAGTAATCTCGTATCTTTTATATTAAGAAAACTACACAATATTAATAATTTTAGAGGAGAAACGACTGAATGAAATAAAATTCAGATAGAGTCTCAGCAAACTCAAACTATCAAAATAATTGTAAATTTTAAGTGAGAAAAGTTTTTTTTTTTTACTTTTCTTGAATACTTTGGTACTGCAAAAACTTTAAAATAAATGCTAGGATAGTCCAAAAGCATATCAATTTTGTAACCAACTGAAGTTGCCAAGTTATAAGTGAAAAGTTTTGATTGGAAGTTGGAAGGAATTCTATTTCTGATCTATCTGTGCTTGTGACACTTTACTTCGAAAAGTGTAGTTACTTATGCTGAATCAGAATAAAAAACCCGGAATATTTACTTAAAAACGCAGCTGTTAAAATTCATTTTAATGGTAATTTCACCACTTTTATAAATAGAATTTCTTTTTAATTGAAAAGCGATATTTTTCATTTCGAGTAGTGAAGGATTTCTACATTGGAAGAAACGTTTCGGTGACCGATTAGTGTGAGAGAAAGGAAGCTGATCTTCAAATTTAATTAGGAAACCGTGGAACACACACACACGTATTACATATTGTATCCAAATGTTTAAAATCCCAAAGTTTAACTTATCTTATGAATTCTTTCATTAAAAGTGTGATATTTTTCTGGTTTTAACAGATTATATTTCGCCGGTAAATTACAGAGAGTCTGTTTTGATTTGATTTCTTTTGAAAGCTATGCGTTCCATCTTATTAACATAGATCAGTAAGTACGGAAATAGAATGTGAGCATAAATTGTATTTATACTCATGCACATCCATTGTTATGCATATGTGTAATACTATTGAAGTAATATACGCAAAATTATTTTTATCCGTCCGTTATCTCTTTCATAATTTTCAAGATTTGAAATACACGTGTAAGCTTAAATATGTGTTTGATGTGCTGTAAAAATGTTTGATTTTTAGTTAATATCACTTACTAATTTCTGCTGAAATTTCTAGTTTTTCCATTAAAGGCTTTGTATTTAGTTTCATGATTCATGTCTAATCCTTATTTACTTTTGTGAAATATAAGGATAAAAAGTTTCAGATGGAGTAGTATTACAGGAATATTAAATTATTTGGAGTTTCAGTACTCTTTATTATTTAGTGTATAACAATTTTCCCTTGTAAATGTGATTGCTTTAAATGTTTCTTAACAAATTAATTGTTTTCTCTCCTTTCTTGCTGCAACATTTGTAGCAATGTTCATCAAATATATAATCTTACTATTATGTGCAACATTAGTCTTATCTCAAGATGATGCCCAAGATTTTACAGATCAAGATTTTGATGTAGATTCTGAAAAAATAAGCACAAATGAAGTAATTGAAATTGACATTTTAAATATTTTTAAGTTGGAAACAGTAATATAATGACAAAATATTATTGTTTTTACTATAGACATTATTTATAAATTGATTTATTTCATTTTGCTTCGTGGTCTGATACTGTAGTATCTATCTATCGATATAAATAAAAATGTAATGTGTGTTTTTGTTCAAAGCCGGTCATCTCCGAAACCACTGGACCATTTCCTCCGATATTTTGACATAACGTTGCATTTGAATCTGGACGGGTTCTTAGATACTTATTATTTCGTAATTCTTTCTAAATTTTTTAAAATTTAATTTTTAAAAGATTTTTCAGTGTTATAACGTCATATAATGTCACGTTTCTCACTAAATGGAAAATTTGCACTTTACACGCAGTTTTTTAAGATTACTCCATATTTTTACTATAGCTATGTATATCGGTTGGAATATTTATCCAAATTTTTGTTCTTCGATACTTAATTAGCATTATTTTTCGAATAAAATATTTTTTAATGATTCTTCTTTTAACTAAAATTTTGTTTTGTGGTTTGGGAACATTCGGATAGTATTATAGCGGGATGTTTATGTTTGTATGATTTTGCTTACAAAATACAATTTACTTTTTCAGTAATTTCTCGCAGAATTTATTTCTTGCTTTATAATTATTATTACAAATCAAGTCTTCGTAGTGATAAGAGTAGTTCAGTTCTAACTGGAATTAAAGTTAGTATTGTATTTGTGCTTTCGTTATCTGCTTTAGATAGTATGAAATTAATATGAATATTAGTAGCGCCTTCTTTCTTTCTCTCCGGGGAACCTATTTTAATTCAATATATAATTTTTGTTTCTTTTATATCTTAGTACTTACGGTTTTTTTTCTGTTGCCATTCGTGTTCCGCAAATGAAAAAACCTCGCCAAAATATTTTTTTGCTCTTGGTGATGTCTCAATTTGGTGAAAATGGTAGAAGTGTAGTAAAGGGGGCACTTGCGACTAAAAGTGGTCGCCAAGGTACTTTTTCGGAATCGATTATTATTTGTTTTAAATTTGTTTTAGATTGAATTCGATATCTCACCATGACATTTAGATAAAAATCGCTAATTCCAAAGTAGTGCCCCCCCTATACTACTCTTGAGCCGGTGAAAATAATCGACGGGATTGTTGTTAAATATGTTTTTTCTTACAGATTTTTTAAATTTTGTTTGATGTTTGTCTGAAATACGGGATAAAGATATTCTTTGTGTTTGTATGAAACTGTTTATTTTAATTTAACCAAAATATTGAGCCTTATTTTGTTTTTGATATCTTTTTAAGATTTAATTTTATTTTATAAAAGTAGCTGTACCACATGCTGCATTGCTCAGTCTGGTCACATTGACTGGTGCACAACAAAAGTATGCCTCGAGGACTATAAAAAAGTAAATAATAATCAGTTTTTGTAACTAGACCTGAGTGGGCCCCATATCAACATTTCTTGCACACCCTTTTTGGGGGCTCCTCCCTTATATACTAACAGTACTTTCCACGTACATTTTGGGGTCCCGTATCATTGCTACGGTGATAGCTACTCTTCTTATAATAATATACAAAAACTTAAAGGGTTTTTATGTATTATTGCAGCAATTGCCAAATCTATAACTCATCAAGTTGGCAACCCCGATTTCTTATGTGTTGAATTGGCAACTTCGGTTCATATGATGACGGCAATAGGTTGTGATAATACATAAGTACCAAAGAAAGTATCCAAAGAAGAATTTTCAACAAAAACATATAAATCAGAAAATTAGATAGTAAAGAACCATGAAAAAAAATAAACGCGAATCATTAATATTTATAAAAAATAATGGCACTTGCGTATTATCTCAACAATGGACGATTTGTGTTGTATACACTGAATTGGCAACCAGTTGCTTCGTTCGAAATAATGTCACCAATAGGCTGCAATAATATGTAAGTAACATATAATTTCAAAAATACACAAAAAAATCATGCATTTCATAAAATAGTTAAAAACATATAAATGAGGAGTGGTCTTAAAAAAGGGGAAAATAATAAATTAATTTGAATCAAAAGCTATCTTATACAAATTAAATGTACCCAAATTTGATGAAATGGTTCTGCTCTGGAGTCCATGAGGGCAAAGGGTTAATTTCAGAATGCTTCCGGGTAGACAATATTTTGTTTTGTTTCATTGTTTGTACAGATACAAAAAAATGATTGTTTGGTCTGCCTATTCTAGAACACATCAAATAATTGTCCATGTAAGAAGAAATCCATGTCTAGATCTAAGCCACTCAAGTTTAAACATATGCCCTGAACTTTTTTGATAACAAATGGAAATTGTAAAAATCTTCAATTATTATCGATGCTTTGTCGAAGATTTATGATGTGAAATCCATGTTCATATTTAAATTTTCCTTGCGAATTCTCAATACAAAATATCTTTAACCCTGTGTGATATATATTTCTTCCTTAACTCTGTTGGAGAGTACTCACAGTCAATATATGATTACAAACAATGCGCAAATTTGATTTGGTACTATTATGTTCCTGACGTCATTAATGACACACCCAGATGTCTGTTATATTTTGAATGTAAGCAGTCACCTTAGTTATTTTGTGGTACATTGCATTGCTATTGAGCTGTGTCTTTTACGATAATCTTGGTTTGGTGTGAGTATAGTTTATTTTTTCATTGTTCTTCATTTAGTTTTTTTTTTTTTTTTTTTGATTATTATTTCTCAGTGCAATCTATGAGAATTCTGTTCTGTCAATTAATTTTCATTTGAATTCAAACTATATAGTGAGGTTGGAGTGCTTTATTCAAGTGCAATGAACTATTTCGTTTTTCATTGCATCGGAATTGAGCTGTGTTGATTGATCTACGTTTGAAAATAAATATTTCGTTAGTATTTTTATTTCCCCCTCCTCTTTTGTTCCAGTTTTTCCCTTTCTTAACCCTCCAATTGAACAGAACGGATTTTTCCGCCCTACTAGAGAGGCTTCGAAATTGGACTGCACGGATTTTTCTGCCTTCAAGTAACGTTTTCAAAAGCGGATTAGCCGCACTTTTCTGAAATCCTTTCCCCCTTTTAAGGTTTAACATCTTGAAAGATAATGAGGGACGGAGGAAGCAACACAGCAGGAGTTTTATGGCTCGCAGGGAACCCCGTGTTTTGACCCACCCCCAATCGTAAAAAATCGGGGAGAAATTTCTTTACAACCCAAGAATTGTTTCTTTGCTAGCTTGTATTTTAAAAGTTTCCAAAAGTCCCAACGCATAAGTAAAATATGTTACAATTCCCTTTTGGTTTCATATTAATTTCAAACTGTAACTAGTTGGGGCGTGTCAGGGCAATCTGCTATTTTATATAGTTAGACAAATTATATCTTTTTTAAGTATATTCTTTCGCTTCATTTTCTTATTCAAAGCTTTCAGTTTTTGAAACATGATTATTTTATTATAAGATACCGAAAAATTAATAAAAATCAAACTCTTTAAAATTTGGAACCTTTTCAATTTTCCAACCACTAAAAATGAATAAATTTAAACTTCATCAAATCATTTGAAACATTTTTCTTACACTTTGATAAAAAATAATAACGAAAAAAAAAAAACTAATTAAGATTTATTAGTTTTTTTTTTTTTTTTTTTTTAGATTTCAAAGCCTAAGTGTTCAGGGAAGTTTAAGTACAGTGCCTGGTTATATATTGTTAAAATACACCGAATTATATTTGAATTTTAAGTGCTTGAACTTCAGTTTACATCAAAGACAACATGAATGAAGATTTTATCACATTTTTTTTATAACTTGAATGTTTGAATAAATGGTAATCAAAAATATACGGAAACATTTACAGTAGACATTTATGCATATAAATAAACATAAAAATCAATTTTAAATTCGAGCTATTGAAAAACATTCGAATTATATATTGTTCAAAAATATCTATTTATACAATATACCTCAACATTTATCTTTTTTTAAAGGCTAACTGAATAAGTATATTAAAATCTGGATATGTTTTGAAATCTCGACCTTATAAAGCTACAAATTTTATGTAGAAATTCCATTTGAAATTTCGAAAAAAATGCATCGCTCAGTTAAAAATTATTTACCATAAGTTTTAGCAATTGTTTGAGTATAATAAAATTTCAAATTTTATTATATAGCTTCTTTGGTATCTTTTAATATATTTCGGCCGCGGTAGCCGAGTGGTATAGGTATCGGAACGTGGCTTGCTTTGTCACGAGTTGGAGCCCAGTACCACTAAAGACCCGCCGTGTAGGGCAGCGATGCACGTTAAATCTGTCGAGAGCTGAAACGTCCTCCCGTTGGTGTGGTGTGGTAGTTAGGAGAGGGGTGCCAGCTCAGGTGTCGTCCACGTCACTTGACCATGGTTCAAAATTACGTGGTCCGTCGCCAGAAGCCCTCGTGTAGCTGAACAGTGCGACGTTAATATTCAATCATTCATTTAATATATTTCGAAGATTTCATACAATTCGGTTGATTGATTGATTGAATATTAACGTCGCACTGTTCAGCTACACGAGGGCACGGACCACGTAATTTTGAACCATGGTCAAGTGAAACGATTGAGCTGGCACCCCCTCTCCTAACTGACCAACGGGAGGACGTTTCAGCTCTCGAAGATTTAACGTGCATCGCTGCCCTACACGGCGGTCTTTAGCGGTACTGGGCTCGAATCCGTGACAAAGCAAGCCACAGTCCGATACCTATACCACTCGGCTACCGCGGCCACTACAATTCGGTTGAAAACCGCATGCTAAGAGCAAAAAATATACTAAAAAAATTGATGAATATACAATTACAATAAATTCTTACATAGAGAAGCAAAACTGAGAAGCTAAAGCGTTGGAATAAAAAATTTTGAGTATATCTGAAGTAGTTTTCGAAATATTTATTTTAAAGTTTAGAAAATTTGTGTGCGTTATGTTATACTTGATATCAATTAAATGGTTAAAATAATGTGTGTGTGTGTGTGTGTGTGTGTGTTAATATTAGTCATGTAATCGTTTGATGACACATTCATATACTAATAAAAATTATCATGGTCATTCATGCGAATGTCAAGAATTTTATGTAATTTTAAATTCAGACATTAAGATATTGATGTAGAAAATATAAAACGACCATCTAAAATACATGAAAAATTCAGTCTGCTATAAAATGATCTTGACAAACAAAATCCGGCATTTTCACTTACTATGGCAGAGCCGGCTTAGTCAGGGGCGATCTGGAAAAACAGAGAGAGAACCGCGGTTTTGATGGATGCCGCTCTAGCTTTTAAAGCTCCCAAGAAAAATTATATATATATATAAATTACAAATGCAAAAATAAATCTTGTAATTTTCCATACATTTTTATAACAACGAATTGTGGAATTGGCTTCCAATACATTGTTGTGTTTGACAATATCTTTGGTAACCAACCCTACTTTAGATAGATTTGTACTACTTTTTCGTAACCGTATTCCTTTTAAAATTAATTCGTGCAGCCGAAATACACCTTTTGTACCCTTAAAAATTTATGTTAACTATAACAGTTAATTTTAATTTATGCAACTTGTGAAATGTTCATAATTAACCATTTCCGTCTAAACAGGTTACATGAAAAAAGAAAGTTTGGACTCCCTCATTCATTAGGGATTTATATAAGATTCTAACATTAAATTTTATTTTTCACCGAATAGGATTGAGTGGAAGTGTATAGTTCTTCCACACCACAGGTCTGGGGTTCTATTAACGGGATGCGCAAGGTCGAATCAGCCTTTCATCCCCGCTACATTGGGTCGATAAATGAGTACCAAGCTTGCTTCGGGTCTTAAACACTGAAGGTCTCTCTTCAGACAGACCACCAAATCGGGACATCTGTTCATGCACCTCAGCGTCCAATGGTCACGTGTATTATGATGGGCACAGTAGTTCCTGGCCCTCATGGATTGTTGTGCTTCTGAGTTTGAGTCTTAAGTTTGAGGATTACCTCACTTTGGGGATACCCCTTAGATAAACATGTATTTCCACTCATTTGCAATTAAACATTTTTCTTTCAATTACGTTTATTTCAGAAGGAAGTTTGATTTTTCAAATGTATTTGCTTAATAACATGTATATTTGTGTGTGTGTGTATTATATTAAAAATTTGATCAGTCCAAAATTACATGTTTTTAGCTCCTCTAAAAGCTTTTAGGATTTTACAACTGATCTTACAATCCATATACGTTTTATAGTAGTATATTTAAAAATGATAAGGACTTTTTTACGACTGTGTGAGCTGTTATGCCTCGTTTATAAATATAAAAAATTGCATTCAGCTACAGTTTTTAAAATGTACAGAAATAAGTGGAGCAACAGGATACTTACATATTATGAATATTTTTGACTGCAGTAAGATATATTTATATTTCAGTTTCTTTACAATTTGAATAGAAGTTGTAAGCCATTTTGCGAATAGTTTGATATTGAGTATAAACCCATAGGCTGTTTAATATTGTAAAGTGCTTTACTTTGATACCAGCACACATTAAAATAAGGCTCATTTGCAGTTATATGATCAGCTTCAGCGATATTTAAATTTTAAAAAATAGTCTACACGCGTACGAAAACATTCTTTCACAACCGCACACCACATCTCTCATACTATATCTTCCCTACAGCAGGAAATATTTGTATATACTGAAAAATTTAATACAGGATACATTTCCAAGTGTTAAATTTGTTTTTAAAATTTGGTATGAATACTTTGTGGAACTGTCGGTTAACTTCACTGAACAAAATTGTTTTAAGTGTACTGTTTTGAAAGACAAGATTAATTAGGGAGAACTTTTCTCACAATAGAATTTGTAATGACTGAATTGTGTGAAAATGTAGTTATCGATGTGTGACATTTTTCCTTGTAATAAAAGAAACAGAAAGATAAGAAATTTAACTTGAGTAGAAAATGGTTAGAAGTACTGTCATGCGCATTTGAAGAAGTATATCCCCCATTAAAATTAAAAATTATTGACTGAATGTGTGTTATGTCCATCACAAATGCCGATGTAGAAAACGAATTTTTATTTAATACAAGAAGTTCGAAAAAGAGAACACTAGGAAGGAAAATTTAAATTTTTTTCCGAAAAATATTCAGTTAACATAAAAATATCTTTTATATGATTTTAATTAAAATAAATTAAAAGTATTGAAATCCTTTTTTATGCTATTTTAAATTAAAAATATAACTGAATAGAGAAAGATTGGTTTTATTTCATAAATATAATTATTGTATGTAATATTTATTGTGTTTGTGTTTAAAAATGAGATAGGGCCTTTGCTCTTTTACCTCATTACTTTTTTAAAAAACAGGAAAGTGAGCACGTTTTCTTACTCTCATATTCAAAAATGAATACAGGATGCTTTTTCTGGTTCAAATCGCAATACCTAATATATATATATATATATATATATATATATATATATATATATATATATATATATATATATATATATATATATATATATATATATATTAAAAAAAATGACAGAAAAATAAATTTTTTTGAAGAAAATATAATTATTTTTCAACTTCTAACATACTATTTATTTCATTCTTTCCTCTTTTTTACCTTTCATTTCGTTTTTAATTTTACTGTGAATGAACATATAGGAGAAAGAAACACCGTATCTTTCAAAGTGGATTGATCAAGAGAGGATATCTACGCTTTCAAAGAAGATTGCCCAAGGCAACTTAACAGCTAGCTGTAAACGATTGATCTCTTGGTTCTTACTTTTCAAAAGGGACCGAACTGGGTCGTAAAATTTTCCCCGTTCGACCTCCCAAGTTCTAAAAGGGGGAAAGGAAAAAAGTCTGTTGCATTTTTTAAGGGAATCGCAAAATAAGAGTTAAACGCTTTCGGAATAACTTTTCAGGAGGAAGGTGTCCAGTTAGAGGGTTAATGTTTTGCAATTTTATATGCTTTAGTCTGAACCTTCTTTCATCTCTTTAAGTGTGGTCAATCAGCTTCAGTACAGAAAAAAATGACTCACCGAAAAACAAACTTAAGTCGCAATTCTCGCAAAGCAAAATCAGTGCAACGAGTGATTGTACATCAAACTGAGGAAGAACGGGCATCCCTGAATGGGCAAAGTCGACAAAGAATGACTCAAAAACGTACTAATGAAGTAGCAGAGGAGCGTGCAACTAGACTTGAAGATGCATGTTTGAGAGTACGGCAGTCACGTTCTGCAACATCAGATGAGCTATGTTCTCAACAAAGAGAATACAATAAGCTACAAATGGCTGAATAATGTCAACAAGGAACAGCATATCGGCCTTTCAATCGCCTTCCATTCCGGTATATCCCAGCTGAGGATTATGGTTTGAGCCGGCATGTTCTTATTGTCACAATGACGGTAGTGTTGTCTTATTGCAAGGCTCTGAAATTTAGCGGTGAAACGAAAGGAATGTTTTGTGCTGCGTTAAAAATTAAACTGCCTCAACTTAGAGAACCACCAGAACCATTAAACACTTGGCTTTCTGGATATCTGCAGAACCAAAATATTTTCTTTCTAATATCAGAAAATATAATTCCTGTTTCCAAATGACATCGTTTGGAGCAGAAATTATAACAACACATTTCATGCCAACTTTCAAAGTAAAAGGGCAAATTTATCATAAAATTGGCTCATTGCTTTCGTTCCCAAACGGTCAACATAAATCTTTGCAAATGTATTTTGTTGGTGATGACAAAGATGAATTAGACGCTCACTGCAGAATTTCTACTGACGTAAAAAGGTGCATTGTTTCTCAACTGCAAGAGCTTCTTCACGAAAAAATCATTTAGAGCGTTTGTTCAAGACAGCAATTGACATGATTCCATCTGATGCACACAAGATTGTTGTTCGTGCTGACAAAACGCCTGTTGGAGAACAAATGCGAAGATTTAATGCTCCGACAGAAAATGAAGTAGCACAATAATTATTGTTGGTGATCAATTTCAACCTAGAGATATTGTTCTTTACCGGAGAAATGAGCAATTAACAAAAGTTGCAGAAACTAGTAGATGCTACGATGCCTTACAATATCCTATCATATTTTGGGATGGTGCTGATGGATATAATTTCAACGTTAAGTTGGTAAATCCAGTCAATGGAGGAGAAACAAACATGAAATACAGCACAATGAACTATTGCCATCTTCATATATAGGCAGTCCACAGCATATTCATGAGTATGCTGAAGATGCAATCGCATATGTTCGACTCTATGGGTGTCCTGACTTATTCATCACATTCACATGCAATCCGGCGTGGGATGATATCCAACAACTTTTACTTCGTGGGCATATGCCAGTAGATAAGCACGACGTCACAGCACGTGTTTTCAGGCAAAAATTGAAATCATTGATGTATTTCATGGTAAAACACGAAGTGTTTGGGTCTGCGCATTGCTGTATGTACTCAGTGGAATGGCAAAAAAAGAGGATTACCACATGCACATATACTAATTTGGCTTTGTAATAAAATAACTTCAAATGAGATTGATGATGTAATATGTGCTGAAATATCTGATATTAACATCGATAAGGATTTGCATGAAGTTGTGGTAAAAAATATGATACATGGACTTTGCGGTACATTTAATCCGAATTCACCATGTATGATAGATGGAAAATGCTCCAAGAGATATCCTAGAGCATTAATATCCAATACGCTCACAGGAACTGATGGATATCCTTTACACAGAAGAAGATCAGCAAAAGAAGGTGGTAAATCAGCAACCATAAAAAAGCAAAACCGTGGCATTAAAGTAGTTAACCAGTGATTTGTTCCTTATTCGCCTTTGCTATCAAAAACATATAAGGCACATATAAATGTAGAGTACTGTAATTCCGTCAAATCAATCAAATATATTTGTAAGTATGTTAATAAAGGCAGCGACGTGACAGTATTTGGTATGCAACAACAAGAAACAAATGATAAGAATGCAGTTATGCATGTCGATGAAGTTGCACAATATCAGGCTGGAAGATATATAAGCAGCAATGAAGCTGTATGGCGAATTCTTTCACTTCCTATACATGAACAAAGTCCTGCCGTTGTTCACTTAGCAGTACATCTAGAAAATGGAGAACGTGTTTATTTCACTGCTAAAAATGTACAACAAATAGCCCTAAATCCACCAGCTACAACGTTAAATGCTTTTTTTTACATTATATCAAAATGATTCATTTCCAAAAACACTGCTATAATCGGAAGTTGCCTACTTATTACACGTGGAATGCGAGTCGAAAATTATTTGAGCGAAGCAAACGAGGTGAGCAGGTCATTGGACAACCTTATATATTTAAAGAAAAGACTATTGGCAGACTATACACTGTACATCCAAATCAGGATAAATGCTTCTTTCTACGCATGCTGTTGGTAAATGTGCCAGGTCCAGTGTCTTTTCAACAACTTAGGACTGTCACTGGTGTTACGCATTCCACTTTCCACAGTCATGTCATGCTCTAAATATATTGGAGAATGACTTACATTGGGATGTGTACATTAATGATGCATGCAACATGTCGCATCCAATGCAAATTCGTGCTTTGTTTGCAATCGTATTGACTGCCTGTTCTCCTTCATCTCCTACAAACTTATGAGAGAAATATAAATCACACATGGT
The DNA here is from genome assembly GCA_019973935.1 of Trichonephila clavipes. Classification (NCBI taxonomy): domain Eukaryota; kingdom Metazoa; phylum Arthropoda; class Arachnida; order Araneae; family Nephilidae; genus Trichonephila; species Trichonephila clavipes. Next base: position 825,486 of record BMAU01000193.1, on the reverse strand, counting down.
GGAAGATATTTATCGTCGAATGTGTAGAGAAAATTCTAATATATGCACCTTGATTTTACTGCAGAACACTGTGATGAAGCATTTGAAATGATTGAAGATTTGTGTTTAGAGTTCTCAGATGCGCTTGGAGAATCTGGTAAACCATTCCTAACAAAATTAATTCTGGCAGCAGTACGATCCCAAAATGACATAGCCTTAGCTCTTGCGTCATCAGGAACAGCTGCAACATTGTTACCAAGTAGAAGTACTGCTCATTCCGCTTTGAAACTGCCATCGAACATTCAAATAATTGAAACTCCCATATGCAATGTTTCCAGATCATCAGGCATGAGAAAATTATTGCAGAAATGCAAACTTATTGTTTGGGATGAATGCACGATGACACACAAAAAATCGCTTGAAGCTCTTGATCGATCATTGCAAGATTTGCGGGGAAACACTAGACCGTTTGGGAGCGCATTAATAATGCTTGCATGAGATTTCAGGCAAACATTACCTGTAACTGCACGATCGACACCAGTAGATGAAATAAATGCTTCTTTGAAACACTCTGTTTTGTAGCGACATGTGAAAAACCTTGAAAAAAGACCTAGGGGAATACTCCTAGATTCGTATAATCCCCCCTAACAATTAATTTAGTCACTCACCGAGTGGAGAGTGACGACTATCATTGCTAAATTTTCTCTTTATTTTATTTTCCAAATGCATTTTGTTTAATTTAATTTCTTTTAACTTCTTAACTTTTTTACTCAATTGCAACCCCCACACAGGGCAGATTTCTAGACCTCCCCTTTGATTTGTACCAACGCATCAGTGCAACCAATAGAGTGCCTACTTTCACAGTGCCACTGACCAATCACATCAGTGCCATTCAGACTATTCAGGACTTTACCGCCGAAACCGTATGCAAGAAAAACTCAGATTCTGTAGCCACGCCTTCTTGCCACGTTCGACCAACCAATCAGGACACTCACTCCCAGGCAGGCCCACCCACATCAGGCCACATACACTATCTAGATATGGGATGGAGGAACGCTTCGCGTTCCGTTTCCCAGTGACGCCCAGCATCCAACATCCAACAAAGATAATGAGGGACGGAGGAAGCAACGCAGCAGAAGTTTTAAGGCTCACAGGGAACCCCGTGTTTTGACCCCCAATCGTAAAAAATCGGGGAGAAATTTCTTTACAACCCAAGAAGTGTGTGTTTCTTTGCTAGCTTGTATTTTAAAAAGTTTCCAAAAGTCCCAACGCATAAGTAAAATATGTTACAATTCCCTTTTGGTTTCATATTAATTTCAAAATGTAACAAGTTGGGGCGTGTCAGGGCAATCTGCTATTTTATATAGTTAGACAAATTATATCTTTTTTTAAGTATATTATCTTTCGCTTCATTTTTCTTATTCAAAGCTTTCAGTTTTTGAAACATGATTATTTTATTATAAGATACCGAAAAAATTAATAAAACATCAAACTCTTTAAAATTTGGAACCTTTTCAATTTTCCAACCACTAAAAATGAATAAATTTAAACTCCATCAAATCATTTGAAACATTTTCTTACACTTTGATAAAAATAATAACGAAAAAAAACTAATTAAGATTTATTAGTTTTTTTTTTTTTTTAGATTTCAAAGCCTAAGTGTTCAGGGAAGTTTAAGTACAGTGCCTGGTTATATATTGTTAAAATACACCGAATTATATTTGAATTTTAAGTGCTTGAACTTCAGTTTACATCAAAGACAACATGAATGAAGATTTTCACACATTTTTTTTTTATAACTTGAATGTTTGAATAAATGGTAATCAAAAATATACGGAAACATTTACAGTAGACATTTATGCATATAAATAAACATAAAAACCAATTTTAAATTCGAGCTATTGAAAAACATTCGAATTATATATTGTTCAAAAATATCTATTTATACAAAATACCTCAACATTTATCTTTTTTTAAAGGCTAACTGAATAAGTAATTAAAATCTGGATATGTTTTGAAATCTCGACCTTATAAAGCTACAAATTTTATGTAGAAATTCCATTTGAAATTACGAAAAAAAAATGCATTGTGCAGTTAAACATTATTTACCATAAGTTTTAGCAATTGTTTGAGTATAATAAAAATTTCAAATTTTATTATATAGCTTCTTTGGTATCTTTTAATATATTTCGGCCGCGGTAGCCAAGTGGTATAGGTATCGGAACGATTTTTGTCACGAGTTGGAGCCCAGTACCACTAAAGACCCGCCGTGTAGGGCAGCGACGCACGTTAAATCTGTCGAGAGCTGAAACGTCCTCCCGTTGGTGTGGTGGGGTAGTTAGGAGAGGGGGGTGCCAGCTCAGGTGTCGTCCACGTCACTTGACCATGGTTCAAAATTACGTGGTCCGTCGCCAAAAGCCCTCGTGTAGCTGAACATTGCGACGTTAATATTCAATCATTCATTTAATATATTTCGAAGATTTCATACAATTCGGTTGAAAACCGCATGCTAAGAGCAAAAAATATACTAAAAAAATTGATGAATATACAATTACAATAAAATCTTACGTAGAGAAGCAAAACTGAGAAGCTAAAGCGTAGGAATAAAAAATTTTGAGTATATCTGAAGTAGTTTTCGAAATATTTATTTTAAAGTTTAGAAAATTTGTGTGCGTTATGTTATACTTGATATCAATTAAATGGTTAAAATAATGTGTGTGTGTGTTAATATTAGTCATGTAATCGTTTGATGACACATTCATATACTAATAAAAATTATCTCATGGTCATTGATGCGAATGTCAAGAATTTTATGTAATTTTAAATTCAGACATTAAGATATTGATGTAGAAAATATAAAACGACCATCTAAAATACATGAAAAATGCAGTCTGCTATAAAATGATCTTGACAAACAAAATCCGACATTTTCGCTTACTATGGCAGAGCCGGCTTAGTCAGGGGCGATCTGGAAAAACAGAGAGAGAACCGCGGTTTTGATGGATGCCGCTCTAGCTTTTAAAGCTCCCAGGAAAAATTATATATATATATAAATTACAAATGCAAAAATAAATCTTGTAATTTTCCATACATTTTTATAACAACGAATTGTGGAATTGGCTTCCAATACATTGTTGTGTTTGACAATATCTAAGGTAACCAACCCTACACCATAATTCAATAGGTTTAAGGGTCTAGGTGTTGCGGATAATCGGAGATTCGATGGTCGACGCCGAGGTAGTCAATTTGATCATAGATTCCACAATCAAGGGGGTCGACAGGGTTGTTCGAGGAACGGTTCTTTCAGGGGTCAGAATGATCAAAACAGATATTTAAACTTTTAAGCGATCGATGCTAGTCTGGGGGTGGTTGATCGCGATGTACAGAAAATCCTCTCGATACGGAACACCAAACTATTAGGATATCCTCACTACGAATGACTCCAGTAGATTTAAATTAAGTGCCCATTCTTTTAAATGAAACATTCATTACAGCCCTTTGGGACACGGGAGCGAAGAAATCTTTTATATCAGAGGAGGTCTATCACGGATATTTTTCGTATCGACCGCGTCAAAAGACGAAATATAAGTAGTGACGGCCCAGGGAGCCCCGTGTTTTCACTTAGGTCGGGTCGAATTACAGATTCGGATCCAAGAATTCCAGAAAACCTGGGAATTTCACATTCTTAACAATATGCAATACCAATGCATTTTAGGAATTGATTTTATGAAGGAGTCCAAATTGACTTTAGATTACGATCAGAAAACTCTGATCATTCCAGATGACCAAGTTAAGCAGTTGCCAAAAGAGGAAAAGCCGGTCGAAATTGCTCTATCCGATACAAAGCTCGGTGAAGGGCAAAAGCAAAAATTAAAGCATTTTATTAATGGTTTTAAAGGGCTATATTTTCAGACCAGCCGGGGTTAACTAATGTTTTATACCATGAAATCGATACTGGGGACCAGGGGCCGGAAGTGTCAAGACCCTACCGATATGACAGGGTCAAACAAGGTGACTATCACATTGAGAAAATGTTACAAGAGGGTACGATTCGTCCTATTCAATCCCCATACGCGTCACCGGTGTTTTTAACGCGCAAAAATAATGGCCTTCTTCCAGCTTCTCCAGAGGCGTATCGATTCGCGATTGACTATCGCAAACTCAACGCCATCACTAAATACCCGCGATATCCATTACCGGTGATTGTTGATCTGATCACAAATATACTGCATACCGGTATTATGTCGACATTAGATTTAAAATCGGGCTACTTTCAATTGGCGATTAGTCCGAAAGATATCGAGAAAACCACGTTTATAATTCGAAATGGCACTTTTGCATTCCTCAGAATGCCATTTGGCTTTTCAGGAGTGGCTCCAAATTTTCAAAAGGCCGTCGACATTATATTGAAACCGGTTATTGGGTGTTTCGTGATGGTATATATGGACGATGTTATTATTACATCTCCATCGTTTAATGAACACATAGATCATTTGAATCAGGTATTTACATTGTTGCGAGACGCAGGGCTAACACTCAATAAGAACAAATGTCACTTCGCACATGACAAATTAAAGTATTTAGGTCTCATAATTAGTAAGGAAGGGATTGAAACCGACAATATAGTAAGGTCAGGGCAATCGCAGAAATGAAACCCCCTAAAAATAATTGGGAAGTGTCGAAGTTTTTAGGGATGGCGAGGTGGTATCTGAAATTTATACCCCACTATGCAGATGTATGTGAACCATTATATCAGTTAAAGAAAAAGGGGGCTAAATTTAATTGGTCACAGGAAGCACAGGATGCTTTTAATAAAGTAAAACGAGCATTAACAGAGGCGACAGTTGTGCAGTTGCTGAATTTTCAGGAACAGTTTAACATATTTACGGATGCTAGTGGGTTCGGAATTGGTGCTGTGCTGAATCAAAATCACAGACCAATTGCATTCGCGTCTAGAACCCTGAACAAGGCAGAAAGAAACTATACAGTTACAGAAAGTGAATGTTTGGAGGTGATGTGGGCATTAAATAAGCTTAAAACTTATTTTGGATCACTACCGGTGAATGTAATCACAGATCACGTGGCATTAACAAAGCTAACGAATGGGAAAAACTTATCTAGTCGGATGATTAGATGGGCACTCAAGTTATCCGAGTTTAACATTGCATTGGAACATCGACCTGGTGTCCAAAACGTTGTCGTGGACGTATTGTCTAGGGATCCAGCAGGCATTATGGATGGATCACAAATTTCGTGCGCAGCTCTTTGTGTGAGCCTTAGCCTTAAACTCCAGAGAACAACTCATTCGAGAGCAAAGGGAAGATCCTGAGTTAGGACACATCTATTGTTATTTAGAAAATCCAGACGATGGTTCCGCTAATGCAACTGTATGCCAGGGTTGGTCACAGGATTTTAAATTAATTGATGGTCTACTCTCTTTTACGCGAAATATTCTACAACTCTTGGAGAACTAAGAATGTACATTCCTGAATCTCTTCGTGAAGTAATAATGCAAGAATTTCATGATCTGTCATTAGCAGGCCATTTAGGAAAGAGGAAGACCTATTTAAAATTGCGTGACACATGTTATTTTCCGTATATGAGGAAATACATATTTGAATAGTATCAACCTGTGACTGGTGTCAAAAATTTAGTTATAAAAACGCGCTACCAGCTGGTCGATTAATTCCGATAGTATCGAATTACCCCCAATGAAATCGTAACTTTAGACTTATTAGGCCCCTACCCTGCATCCCGATCCGAAAGATATAGATTTCTCTTGGTAATAACTGACCACTTCACTAAGTGGAGTGAGCTTATTCCTTTACGAAAAACTTCGGCTCAGGCCATAGCTAACGCCCTTTTTGAAAATTATATTTCACGTTATGGAGCTCCGATTTCTTTGATTAGTGATAATGGCCCCCAATTTATATCTGAGGTCTCTGAACACCTAAGTCACAGGTTGGACATAAACCATATTAAAACGGTAACATATCGGCCGCATGCAAATTTAACGGAAAGAGTTAATCGCAATTTAGTCCAGATGATAGCCTGTTTTGTAAAAGAAAATCCCGAAAACTGGGACCGATTTCTTCATAAATTCGCTTTCGCGCAGCGCACATCAGTTAATGAAACGACAAGTAAAACTCCGGCTGAGTTATTCTTAGGTAGAAAGATTATAACACCTTTTAGTAAATTAATAAATGTCACAGAGGGTGCTGAATAGGTGGAAAGAAATTTTGAGAAATTATTCGTTGAGGCAAGGCAGAATATGCGGAAACAACATAAGACTTGAGAAAAATACTATAATCGGAAAGGGAGAGAGGTTAGCATCAAAGTAAAGGATTTCCTGTTGGTACAAACGCATTTTATGAGTGCTGCGGGTAGGAGAGTGGTCGGAAAGTTTATGCCTAAGTTTGAAGGACCATATAGAGCAGGGATGGCGAACCAATGGCACGCGACAGAATATTTTGGGCACGCCATCGATCAAAAACGATTTGCGCTTTAGCTTAAAATAATTAAGTTTACTATGAAGTATTATGAACACACGCGAGTGATGCGTCGCGACGCCGACAAGTCGGGGAGCAGACTCGCTTATGTCTTGCGTAAATACTTCGTATATTAAAAATTGCTAATGATGCTAAGTTTATCTACGCATAGTGTGTGTATGTAACTATTTCTAAGTATATTCAAGTTGTTTAAAAAACATATTCTAACGTATACATTAACAGTTCAGCTTGTATACATCTAATTTATTAATGTGATCTGATTCTTGTCTTGTAAGTCTAATTGGTAAAATAACTCTCACTGCTTTATTTTTAAAAATTTTAATGACCTGAGACAAAAGCGAAAGAGCAGACACTACAGAAATCTCGTACAAGCACTCAATTTCCTAAAAACTAATAAATTTATCCATGAGCCCGCAGTCGTGCGCAGTCAGTAAAAAGGGGTTTTTTTGGCGGGGGGAATCAAGCGAGAGCACATAGAATAGTCAATTTCATCGACGCAACTGTACATTTAAAGTTTTGTGTTAAATTTACGATTTTTAACTGCTACTTAACATGGCTAGTTCAACAAAAAAAACAAAAAGTGTAAGATAGCAAGTGTAGCAGAGAATTTCAAACTTGGTGGGCTGAGAAATATGGCATGATCAATAAAGGTGACAAAGCGATGTGTGTTTTATGTTCTGGAACAGTGGTATGCAGAACATCGTCTGTAAAACGGCATTTTGAAACAAATCACAAATCATTTTGTGAAAAAAGCGAACCAGAGCAAAAAGAATTAATTGCAAGTGCAATAAAAGACAGAAATAAACAGTCGGCGTCTATGTTTAAATATGTAAGCAAAAATTGTCACACAAGTGCGGCAAGTTATCGGCTACAAATGCCATTGCTCGGCATGGTAAACATTTTCAAGAGGGAGAGTTTTTGAAGGAAGCTTGGTTGGCATGCGCGCCCTCACTTTTTGATGATTTTGATAATAAAGATAAGATAATTCAGCGCATCAAAGATTTTCCTCTATCTAGAAATGCAATGAAAGATAGAATCTTGAAATTGGCAGAAAATGTTACAGATCAACAAAAAATGACTATAACTCCGCTCCTTTTATTTCGCTATGTCTTGACGAAAGTATTGACATTACTAAATCGGCACGTTTAGCTGTCTTTGCTCGATATTGTGTAGGAAACATCATTAAGGAAGAATTAATTGCGATAACATCGTTGTTAATAACTACAAAGAGCACAGATATTTGTACGGCAGTAAGAAATTCGCTTGCTGAGAAAGAAATTGGTTTGAAAAGAATTGTTTCAGTAACCACTGATGGTGCTCCAAATAAGGTAGGTAAAAAAAAATGGTTTCATTTCTTTATTTAAAACAGACGTAGGACATTCGATTCTTGAATGCCACTGCATTATTCACCAACAAGCCTTATGTGCAAAGAGTGGTTTAACATCTCTTGATAATGTAATAACTTAAGTCAAAAAAATAGTCAACCTCTTATCGTCACAGGCTTTAAATAAACGAAAGTTTGATGCTTTGTTGGATGAAGTCAATTCGGTGTATAATGGCTTATAATAATGTATAACAATGTTCGCTGGTTGAGCCGCGGGAACGTACTTCAAAGATTTGTTGATTTCTTGGAAGAAATCAGATTGTTTCTACAAAATGAGAGCAAAATTGAACAATACTCACAGTTGATGGATATTATGTGGCTTTTAAAATTGATGTTTTTTACAGACATATGCCAACATTTCAATGAATTGAACATAAAGCTTCAAGGCCCGAATAAAACAGTTATCGTCATGATGGATCTCATTCGCGCTTTTGAAGCTAAACTATGTTTTCAGAAACGATATTATTACAAAAAACTACAAGTACTTCCCAAACTTGAAAAAAAATATCAAAGATTTAAATGCCCAAGGGAAACGAAATGAAGAAAAGTTATTGATGACTTTATTTCCATAATGGATTCTTTAATCAAAGAATTTTCAGCGAGATTTTCTCAGTTCAAGGAATTATCGGAAACGTTCAAATTTATTATGTACCCTGATGTGATTTCGTTTGATAAACTGAACTTGTCTCATTTCGATTGGTTGGAAATTGAAGAACTTGAAATGCAACTGATTGATTTCCAGTCTAGTTCAATATGGATTCAAAAGTTTATTAAAACAAGGAAAAGGTTGGAATTGATTGAAGTAGAAAGATTGACAAGCAATACAAGTAAAAATACCAGTATCGAAATTTTGAAAGCATGGAATTCGATTCCAGACGCATTTGACTGTTTGAAGAAGTTGGCGTATGCTATTTTAACCATATTTTCATTTACCTATGCCTGCAAGTCATTATTTTCAGAGATAAATAACATCAAATACTCGCTTAGAAACCGACCGTTTAACAGACGACTCTAATTCAGCATGCATTCTACTAAAAGTAACATCTTATAATCCTGATATAAGTTATTTGTCATCTAATCTACAACAGCAGAAATCACACTAATGTTATTTTAAATTAAATTACAAGTATAACTAAAACATTTACTACTATACAGTACAAAATGTATTTTTTCGTATTAAATAAAGAATTTTGATTTGTTCGTATTTAGTTTTATTAGTTCTTCAATAATCACAAGTCAAAATTATTTGATGGCACGCCTGTAACTTATTAAACGTTTTTTTAGAAAAAATGGCACGTTGACCCAAAAAGGTTCGCCACCCCTGATATAGAGTGTTGGAAGTTCGGAATAACAATTTAATCATTTAGAGGAAGGGAAAAAGGGTCACAGTTAATATCGACCAGATGCGAGTGTACCATCCAAGACAATCCGACACAATTAGTTTGGATAGTCATGTTGAGACACTATATGAAGGACAGAGGTCTAGTAATGGGTCGAGTAGAGATCGCACCCAGGAAAATCCAAAAGATCTATGAAAACCTCGAGTGAGGAGAGTAAGGGTAGTAAATCAAATAAGCGAAATGCCGGATGGGAGGATCCGAGATTGAAACGTAAAGTAGGGTCAAATGGGTCAGTGGAGAGGACGGATAAAAGCGGTCCAAAATATGCAGGAAAAGATCTCTGCGGGGGTCTGAACATGGGGACCAGAAAAGACCAACCCCTGAACCAACACAGGTGATAAAGAGAACAATTCCATCCTCGGTATCATCTAGAAAACATAAATATAGGAGATCTAATAACCCTTCTCAGGGATCACAGTCCATTGCAGGTTCCTCACATCAAATAGATACAAGGCAGTGCAAGCCATATACAGAAGGAAGCAGGCAAGGAGCGAGTGTCCAATATGACAGGGCCCGGGAGATCAGGACAACTCCGAGCGGAGGAAACAGTGCGGCTGAGAGGAGACCAGTCCGGTCTAGACAGGCGACAACAATGAGACCGTGTCCTTACTACCTACTGAGCCAAGTAAAACAGCCCGAAGGAATACCAGAGGAGCAAAGAAGCAATAGAATCGACAGTATCCCGCAGAACAAACTCAGCAGAAGGAGGCTCAGTATGGAAGCCTTACGGTGGTATTCTCAATTGCGAGTTATTGAAAAGAAAACTCGTGGATTGGGTAACCCCCTCTTGTCGATAACTCCCGAGTAATTCCCTTTTCTTATTCTCTCACTGACGATTACCGGATCCGAGAGTTATGCGTTCGTGATATGTTAAACTCGTTGTGATTGAACACTGATAACCACGTGGTATATTGTTTACATGTATCTTGGCGCAAGACTTTCGATTCACAGCTATTTTTTTCTTCTCATGGCTAGTACGTCAAATAGAAATAAATTTTCTTTAGTGGAATCTTATTGAAAAATACAAGGAGATGTTATTCATTGCAAGATAACCAGCGCAGTTTACAAGAAGAAAAAGCACGGGATTGCTTGACTACAGATTTCAATCCAGGCAGCCTTTCCAAACGAAGTCGACAAGAGCTGCAAAATAAAAAATCGCAAAAACGAAGAAGCTTTAAAATGTTTAGACTTTCAAAACTGGTGGAGGAACCAAAAAAGTTACTGACCCCATCGTTAGATGGCCGCTATGGGTGCCCTCATTGAACGATTGCCGTAGAGAAACGACGATTAGGATACTGTTGTTTCATCAGGAACTCAGGGTAAGTGTACATGGGTTTTTTTTGTCTTTATTTAGCTTTTTATTTAAATTTTCCGTACTATTCTGAATAGATTTTTCTGATACGGATTTGTGTTTTATTACATAAATGAACTCTAATATGTATCACATTATGAAACGTTGAGTAAAATAATCAATAATTGAACAAAATTTCTTTTCAAAATACACTTTTAAAATGTAAAAGTTAATTTTTCTGTCATCCAGGAATGCAAATAACATGATCGTAAAAAGAGTAAAAAATTCATTTGCTTTGGTTTGATTTATAATTAATGTTGCATCTTAAATCAATGTGAGGTCTATTTGCAATGAACTTCATCATTTGAACATCTGTCAAATATCAAGGACAACACACCTGAATTAGTAACTCATTCTAAATTGCCAAAGTACATGAACCTGAGGACTTTTACAGATTTCAGGTTTTCAGAGGCACCAAACTCGATGGCTATGAATTTGTGACCACGGTCCTTTGTCTATTGTGCTCACAAATATTTGATTAGAATCATTTAAAAAAGTTACTCAGGATGTGTAAAATGTATGTGTATTTTTCATAAAAAGAATAAAGATGACATGCACATCTTTTGCACATATATAAGAGAAGAAGATGTAAATTATTACAACTAATTAAAAATGATTAAAAAGAATTAACTTGCAAAATCATGAATTTATGTATTAAAGTAATTATCATTGTTTAATGTGTACAATGAATCAAACTTGAAAATGTACTGTGATTTCTCATTAAATTATAAACTGTGCATAATCCCCTTTATATAGAAGTTATTTAAAAAGTAATGATTATATACATATAATAAACATTCTATTTTAACCTACCAAAGGGTTGCTGAAAAATTTTAAATAAAAAAAATAGATAAGGATATATATACTTGTATATAATCAAAATATAAATTGAAATTTTAAAATAATACGAGTTTTGAATTCTCATTGTGTAACATTAAATCATGACATCAAACGTAATTTTTAGCTGAATCATGAAAAAAAAGTGTATTGAATTGCTAACGTTGTTTCTATGTTAAGGAATGAAAGCTGGCCTTTCAATACTTTCCAATGTTTCTAAATCCTCAAGCAGAAAAAAATCGAAGCGGTCGTCCATATTTGTTTACAAATCCGCGAGTTACCCTCCGAAATCGGCGGGTAGAAGCCGTGGATTATCTTTTGATGAATAATCCGTGGATTTGGCGCGATCCTCAGTTGAGAATAACGATGTTTCGCCAATCTGCGAGTTACCTCCGGTTCGGGGATAACTCGAGGATAACCCGCGATCGAGAATACGACCGTTAGACGGAGATCCGGTGGATAGGAGCGAATAGAGGACAAAAAAAAATCTGGTTGTATCGTTTCTTTTTTTTTTTCTCCTTTCGAACAAGTGGCCAGAAGAATTATTGCAATGAAGCAAGTCACGGGCGGATTTTTAAAATTTAAGAAGCCAAGCAAAAGTGGACACTACATTGAGTGTGTTTTTCTTGATGAGAAAAATCAGCTTTTGTATTAAATTTATTGTATAAATATGGAGAACACATATGCAAGAATGCATTTGTTTACTTCTATGTATGACTTCGCTAAGATGCGACAATTCCTTTGGTTATTTGTTTTAATGGTTTACTGAAAAATGTTTCGAAATTGTATGTAGATGTATGTGTATATTTTTTCTCACATCTGGTGGCTTGGGATGCGGCGTAGTTAGGTAGGGCTAACATTTAACACTAACAAGCGCAGCATGCATGGAATGGGAATGTTAAGGAGCCAGATGCTTTAATTGATGTATAAGAAAATGTTATGTAAAATGTGAATGAATTTGTACATACAGTAGATGTTTGTTTCTTCACACTACTTAAAGAAGTTTTCATTTCAGGGTAGCTGACCCTGAGCATTGTACAGAAAGCGACGAGTCAACTGTAAGCAAGAATAAGTGTGTATAGTTTTTCATAAGTAGTTAAGTAAATCACTCTGGCAGGTTTTTCTCCACTTCGGTGGTTTCTCCCTCGCATCTTTGCCCAATGGGTGTGATGTAGGGAAATATAATCTTGTAAATGTTACGTCATAAAAAATGAAGTTTTGGGTCGTAATGCTTTTTTCTTTCCCTTAGGGAAAGAGAATTTGTAATGTATCCAATTGTTAGATATATGTCGAGACACTAAATCAAGTTTAGGAATTGGTTACGTAAGGCCATTGGTGACCTTCGAATCAATCCCGCTTTCTTTTTGGAGGGAGTGGGACGCATCTTTCCACTAATATTCTTAGGCGTCTTTATACATTTCCAATCAACTCCAAAAGGATATGCAAAGTACATAGGGTATTTCAGTCGAGCGTTGTAAGCTAGCAAGTGTGAAGGCTATTGAGCCAGCAACAGAAACCTCAAATTTAGAGGATTCCAGGAGATGACGTTAGTGTGCGGCTATTCTACGAAAGAACTAGAAAGCTGATATACCAGGGGTAAATATAATTTATGTATGTTTAAAATAAGCGTTAGTGTAGTAAAATTAGTTAAAGTTAATGAAAGCTAATAATTCGAGTACGTGTGTTTCTCGGACCTCCTATTTCGGTAGATCTTATTTGATTTTGAGCATAATTATTGATTAATTTCATAAATTCGTAATTTAACTTAATATAAAAGGTAAATCCCTTTTGTTTGACGTAACATATAAATATTATATGTTATTAGAGTTTTTTTTTAGATTTGATATAATAAATACAAGTTATTATTATTCAAAATGACTCTTTGTGATTCTATGCCTCAAATTAATCTTGGTGTCCAGGGTGAAACCCAGGGGGGTCTTCACAAGGTAGAAGGAAACATAAATCTGCATATAATTATTAGTAGTCTACCTTACATTATTCTAAGACTACCAGAATGTACTCAATATAAATTTGTTATTGATTGTGTACATAACCATTTACTACAAAATGGACAAATCATTGTAAATAATCAGAACCCACTCACTAAACAAATTTCATTACATATACAGGAAGATTTAGTAAATGCCTCAGAGGAAGTTTTCTCACCTCTGACTGTTAAAGAACTATTTCCTAACCTGATGCAACTTCGTTTAGAATACTCTCATGTTTTTTTTTTCTAAAAATAAGTATGATGTAGGTAAAATAAGAATGGAGCCCCCCTAGAATTAATTTAACATCAAATCTCCTAATTTCTCAGCAAGCTTATAGAACTTCAGCCACTTCAGAAGCTGAGATTAATAAACAAATACAAAATTTATTAGTTGCAGGTTTAATTAAAGAATCCAATAGTTGTTATTCTTCCTCGGTTATTTAGCTTATAAGAGAGATGGAAAGCAAAAAACTAGATTATGTATCGACTATAGAAAACTTAATGCAATTTGTAAAAAAGATGCAGTACCATTACCTCGAATAGACTCACTGCTAGATAAATTGAATAGAGCTAAATATTTTTCTACGCTTGATCTGACAAGTGGGTACTGACACACTCCTCTGCATGATAAAGATAAAGAAAAATTAGCTTTTATTACAACTGAAGGTTTATATGAATTTCAAGTTCTTCCTTTTGGTTTTCGAAATGCCCCAGCTATTTTAATAGTACTATTCGTAAAATTTTAACTAAACATAAATGTTCAAATTTTGCTTGTCACTATTTTGATGATATAATTATCTTTTCAAACTCTTTTGAGGAACATTATGTTCATTTAAGAAAAATATTTCATTTTTGTGAGGAAGAAAATATTAAATTAAAATTTTCAAAATGTGTTTTTGCTAAAAATAACATAAACTTTTTAGGCTATGAAATTAAAGAAGGCTGCAATACCCCTGATAATCAAAATATTGAAACTATTAAAAAATTACAACTTTCCAAAAATGTTAAACAACTTCAAAGTTTCCTTGGTTCTGTAAATGTTTATAACAAATTCATTGATTCCTATGCCAAAATTAGAGAACCTTTAAATCAACTACTAAAGAAAGATAAACAATGGTATTGGACTGCTGAATGTCAAACAGCATTCCAATTGTTAAAAAATAAATTAATAACTAAACCTGTATTACAATTATATGATCCTAAATTACCTCTTCATGTTTTCTGTGACGCCTCGCAGAACGCTATTGGAGCTGTTTTGAAACAACCTGATAATTCTGGTACTCTTCGTCCAGTATCTTATCATTCTAGAACTTTACGTGATTATGAAAAAAATTATTACATCACAGAATTGGAATGTTTGGCCGTAGTAGATGCTCTTGATAAGTTTTATTATTATTTACATGGTAAAAAATTCATAATCCACACTGATCTTGTTTGGCCCAAAAATGTGAAACATTTAAGGTGTAGATTATTTCGTTGGTCTTAAAAATATGGCATGTTTGATTATGAAGTAAAATATTTAAAAAGGACTGATAATGTTGAAGCTGACTTGTTATGAAGACATCCTATTGCTCAATATATCCAACACTCTGTACATTTGCTTGAATTAAATGAGATAAAAACCCATCAAAATTTAGATAATGTAAATGATCCTAAATATAACAAAGTTGATGATGTCTTTGTTCTTAAAAAGAAAAATCTGTTTAAAATTGTTGTACCTTTTTCATTAAGAAGAAAAATTATGCAAAATCTCATGAACAATTTGGACATCCTGGTACTCAAAAAATGATAAATTTAATTACTCCTCAATATTATTGACCTCATATTAACTTAGATATTTCAAAATTTGTTAAACATTGCAATGTATGTCAATTAAACAAAAAGAAAAGGCAAAAGAGATTCGGTCTTTTACAGACTGTACCCCCCATAGATCAACCTTTTGAGTATATCTCTGTTGATACTCTCTCTCTCTCTCTCTCTGTTGGTGGATTCAATTATTATAATTCTACTAAAAAATTTCTACACTTTATAATTGATCATACAACTCGCTATGTTTGAGCTTTAGCTTCTAAAAGTGAAGAAACCTATGCAAATTGTTTAAAACAATTTTTCCGAATTCAAATACCTATTAATCTGTTAAATGATGGAAATGGTGCTTTTATCTCATCTCGATTAAAACACTTTTTAAGAAATTATAACGTTAAACAGTTATCAATTACTTCCCATCATCTCCAGACAAATGGTAAATGTGAACGTGTAAATCAGTCTATTGTAACTAAATTAAGATGTAAAGTAAATTCTTCTCCTACCAAAATTCCTTGTACCAAATTTCTAGAACAAGTAATCAATGAGTATAACTTAACACCTCATTCAGTCACAAAATTCCCTCCTGTATATTTGTTATTTGGCACTTTACCATACACACCTCCATTAGCTCAAAATCAAGTTTACCCTCCAGTTGAAGAAGCCAGAAGATTAAGCAAAACAGAACACCATAAAATACCCTGAGAAAAACAAAATTAAATATGATGCACGTTTCATTGATGCTCCGTTTGAACCGGGGGACATTTTAATTTATGAAGAATTCAATTATCCAAACGAAGAAAATTATCCCCAATTTTTTAGGCCCTTACAAAATAGTACAAAAACTATCAGATGTCAATTATGAAATAACCAGGCTTAAGGCGTTAACTCAAAAACCTACTGAAATTGTCCACGTTTCAAAATTGAGAACTTATTATCCTCCTTTAGAATTGAAATTAATTCATGAATAATAATAATTACACTTAATTTAAAACACACACCTACACAAAACCAAATCATTGTCCTTTTACCCCTCTTAGGTGGACCCCCCTTTCACTCTTGAGATATTTTTTCTACTGTTGTTGTGAAATATCACAATAAGAAATGATTACAGATCTCTTATAATGTGCGAAACATGGGTCCATCTTCCAATCCATTTCGGATTTTTTTTGCTGTTTTCGTCTCGGTTTGTTGTTTCAGTTTTGGAGATATGTATGCTCTTGGATGGAAACAGGGGAGAGTCTGAATTAAATTCCCCTTCCTTAATAGTCTCAGATTATGAAGTTTTCTTTTAGACGAGGAAGTCAAATTTTTTATTTTTGAAACAAACTTAGATGTTTCCATGATGTTTATCATTGATGATATTTTGATATTTTAGGCTACAAGTATTTTGAATCTTATTTCATTTTCATTCCATTTCAAGAGTTCCTTGTTTTTATTTTTGATATTGTGTATTTTTATGATATTATGTTTATTGGTGTGAACATTATTACATCAGCTACTAAAGAAGATGTGAATATTTTTGAACAATACTTTTGATTTTTACTGCATTTTGAGTCTTATGTTTTGAATGTTATTTCACAATTTAACAGTATATATTTTTGTTTTTATATTTTTCTATTATCTAATTTCTGTGTTGAAGATCATGCTATGTATGTCATTACCGGCAAGTGCAAGAAGATTTTAAGTTAATAATAATTTTATTCAAAATTTTACATTTAATATCTCTGTAAGATACAGGTCTGTGTCAAGGGCCCTGGTGCACACACGCGTCTTACGAAGTGGGGGGGAGGGAATGTAATAATACCCTCTAGTATCCGTTTTGTTAACTTTTTGTATTAAATATTTAAACAAACTTTAATTATTTAGTTTAAAAACAACACTGTAATCTTAATCATAATCGGATAGTCCGAAATCCCTGTACCGCCCATTCTATCCAATCAGAACTACTATTACGTAATAATCACTACCGGTATAAAAGCAAAAATCTTGTGTAAACGTTTTTTTTTTGTCTGCTTGCCTTCATCATGTAAGAATGTAATTAACTGCATGTCTTTGCCTTTCTGTCCTCCAACATGCCGCTGCTTATTCAGTGTGAAAATTTACCGCAATTAAGTTTGTTTTAATCTGCTGTGTGTTTGATGTGAGCTTCATAAAAAAGGAGGTAAAGTTATTTGGAAGATGTATTCAATACAACAGATAGGACAACAACCAACATCAGTCAACGCTACTACTATACTTAGCATATATATATATATATATATATATATATATATATATATATATATATATATATCCTTGATAGATTCATTATTGTTCTCTTTTTTCAATATCTTTTTACTATTTTATTAGGTTCATAATCCACGTGTTGTATTAGGCTTAACTTTTAAAGTTCGCTCTTTTATTCCCCCTATTATGTCGAAGATTTCTGCTGTACGGGGAAGGTTGGATCCACAAAGCATTGGTAACCCTAATTCAATGGCCTAATTCAGTGACAGATTTAGAAATCATAATACGTCTCTAGTTTAGTCCAAAAACTTTTTTGTATATACATTTGTTGTGTCTGCTGAATTCCAATTCCTTTCTTCTTTAACCCTCTAACCGGATAGAACGGAAAATTCCGTCAGTGTAAAGATGCTTCGAAAATGGACTGCATGGATTTTTCTGCTTTCAAGTAACGTTTTCAAAAGCGGATTAGCCGCACTTTTCTGAAATCCTTTCCCCCTTTTAAGGATTAACATCTTGAAAGATAATGAGGGACGGAGGAAGCAACACAGCAGGAGTTTTATGGCTCGCAGGGAACCTCATGTTTTGACCCTGGGGCAATCGTAAAAAATCGAGGGGAAATTTCTTTAGACCCCAGGAAGTGTTTATTTGTTACATCGTATTTTAAAAGTTTTGAAAAGTCCCAACGCATAAGTAAAATATATTACAATTCCCTTTTGGTTTCATATTCATTTGAAACTGTAACAAGTTGGGGCGTGTCAGGGCAATCTGCTATTTTATATAGTTAGACAAATTATCTTTTTTAAGTATATTCTTTCGCTTCATTTTTCTTATTTTAATCAAAACTTTCAGTTTTTGAAACATGATTATTTTATTATAAGATACCGAAAAAACTAATAAAACACCAAACTCTTTAAAATTTGGAACCTTTTCAATTTTCCAACCACTAAAAATGAATAAATTTATATTTCATCAAATCATTTAAAACATTTTCTTACACTTTGATAAAAATAATAACGAAAAAAAAAACTAATTAAGATTTATTAGTTTTTTTTTAGATTTCAAAGCCTAAGTGTTCAGGGAAGTTTAAGTACAGTGTGTGTGTGTGTGTGTGTGCCTGGTTATATATTGTTAAAATACACCGAATTATATTTGAATTTTAAGTGCTTGAACTTCAGTTTACATCAAAGACCACATGAATGAAGATTTTCACACATTTTTTTATAACTTGAATTTTTTGAATAAATGGTAATCAAAATATACGGAAACATTTACAGTAGACATTTATGCATATAAATAAACATAAAAATCAATTTTAAATTCGAGCTATTGAAAAACATTCGAATTATATATTGTTCAAAAATATCTATTTATACAAAATACCTCAACATTTATCTTTTTAAAGGCTAACTGAATAAGTAATTAAAATCTGGATATTTTTTGAAATCTCGACCTTATAAAGCTAGAAATTTTATGTTAGAAATTCCATTTGAAATTTCGAAAAAAAATGCATCGCGCAGTTAAAAATTATTTACCATAAGTTTTAGCAATTGTTTGAGTATAATAAAAATTTCAAATTTTATTGTATAGCTTCTTTGGTATCTTTTAATATATTTCGGCCGCGGTAACCGAGTGGTATAGGTATCGGAACGTGGCTTGCTTTGTCACGAGTTGGAGCCCAGTACCACTAAAGACCCGCCGTGTAGGGCAGCGACGCACGTTAAATCTGTCGAGAGCTTAAACGTCCTCCCGTTGGTATGGTGTGGTAGTTAGGAGAGGGGGGTGCCAGCTCAGATGTCGTCCACGTCACTTGACCATGGTTCAAAATTACGTGGTCCGTCGCCAAAAGCCCTCGTGTAGCTGAACAGTGCGACGTTAATATTCAATCATTCATTTAAAATATTTCGAAGATTTCATACAATTCAGTTGAAATCCGCATGCTCAGAGCAAAAAAAATACTAAAAAAATTGATGAATATACAATTACAATAAATTCTTACATAGAAGCAAAACTGAGAAGCTAAAGCGTAGGAATAAAAAATTTTGAGTATATCTGAAGTAGTTTTCGAAATATTTATTTTAAAGTTTAGAAAATTTGTGTGCGTTATGTTATACTTAATATTAATTAAATGATTAAAATAATGTGTTAATATTAGTCATGTAATCGTTTGATGACACATTCATATACTAATAAAAACTATCATGGTCATTGATGCGAATGTCAAGAAATTTATGTAATTTTAAATTCAGACATTAAGATATTGATGTAGAAAATATAAAACGACCATCTAAATCCGGACAAATAACAAAATCCGGAATTTTCACTTACTTTAAGAGCCGACTTAGTCAGGGGCTATCTGGAAAAACAGAGAGAGAAACGCGGTTTTGATGGATGCCGCTCTAGCTTTTAAAGCTCCCAGGAAAAATTATATATGTATAAATTACAAATGCAAAAATAAATCTTGTAATTTTCCATACATTTTTATAACAACGAATTGTGGAATTGGCTTCCAATACATTGTTGTGTTTGACAATATCTAAGGTAACCAACCCTACTTTAGATAGACTTGTACTACTTTTTCGTAACCGTATTCCTTTTAAAATTAATTCGTGCAGCCGAAATACACCTTTTGTACCCTTAAAAATTTATGTAAACTATAACGGTTAATTTTAATTTATGCAACTTGTGAAATGTTCATAATTAACCATTTCCGTCTAAACAGTTTACATGGAAAAAAAGTTTGGCCACCCTCATTCATTAGGGATTTATATAAGATTCTAACATTAAATTTTATTTTTTACCGAATAGGATTGAGTGGTAGTGTATAGTGCTTCCACACCACAGGTCTGGGGTTCTATTAACGGGCTGCGCAAGGTCGACTCTGCCTTTCATCCCCGCTACATTGGGTCGATAAATGAGTACCAAGCTTGCTTCGGGTCTTAAACACTGAAGGTCTCTCTTCAGACAGACCACCAAATCGGGACATCTGTTCATGTACCTCAGCGTCCAATGGTCACGTGTATTATGACGGGCACAGTAGTTCCTGGCCCTCATGGATTGTTGTACCACTGAGTTTGAGTCTTAAAATTGAGGATTACCTCACTTTGGGGATACCCCTTAGATAAACATGTATTTCCACTCATTTGCAATTAAACATTTTTCTTTCAATTACGTTTATTTCAGAAGGAAGTTTGATTTTTCAAATGTATTTGCTTAATAACATGTATGTTTGTGTATTATATTAAACATTTTATCAATCCAAAATTACATGTTTTTAGCTCCTCTAAAAGCTTTTAGGATTTTACGACTGATCTTACAATCCATATACGTTTTATAGTTTTATAGTAGTGTATTTAAAAATGATAAAGACATTTTTACGACTGTGTGTGCTTTTGTGCCTCGTTTATAAATACAAAAAATTGCATTCAGCGACAGTTTTTAAAATGTACTGAAATAAGTGGAGGAATAGGATATTTACATATTATGAATATTTTTGACTGCAGTAAGATATATTTATATTTCAGTTTCTTTACAATTTGAATAGAAGTTGTAAGCCATTTTGCGAATAGTTTGATGTTGAGTATAAACCCATAGGCTGTTTAATATTGTAAAGTGTTTTACTTTGATACCAGCACACATTAAAATAAGGCTCATTTGCAGTTATATGATCAGCTTCAGTGATATTTAAATTTTCAAAAATAGTCTACACGCGTACGAAAACATTCTTTCACAACCGCACACCACATCTCATACTATATCTTTCCTACAGCAGGAAATATTTGTGTATACTGAAAAATTTAATACAGGATACATTTTCAAGTGTTAAATTTGTTTTTTAAATTTGGTATGAATACATTGTGGAAGTGTCGGTTAACTTCACTGAACAAAATTGTTTTAAGTGTACTGTTTTGAAAGACAAAATTAATTAGGGAGAACTTTTCTCACAATAGAATTTGTAATGACTGAATTGTGTGAAAATGTAGTTATCGATGTGTGACATTTTTCCTTGTAATAAAAGAAACAGAAAGATTAGAAATTTAACTTGAGTAGAAAATGGTTAGAAGTACTGTCATGCGCATTTGAAGAAGTATATCCCCCATTAAAATTAAAAATTTTTGACTGAATGTGTGTTATGTCCATCACAAATGCCGATGTAGAAAAGGAATTTTTATTTAATACAAGAAGTTCGAAAAAGAGAACACTAGGAAGGAAAATTTAAATTTTTTCCGAAAAATATTCAGTTAACATAAAAATATCTTTTATATGATTTTAATTAAAATAAATCAAAAGTATTGAAATCCTTTTTTATGCTATTTTAAATTAAAATAATAACTGAATAGAGAAAGATTGGTTTTATTTCATAAATATAATCATCGTATGTAATATTAATTGTGTTATTGTTTAAAAATGAGATAGGGCCTTTGCTCTTTTTACCTCATTACTTTTTTAAAAACAGGAAAGTGAGCGCGTTTTTTTACTCTCATATTCAAAAATGAATACAGGATGCTTTTTTCTGGTTCAAATCGCAATACCAAAAAAAATATATATATATTTTTTTAATTTTTAAAAAATGACAGAAAAATAAATTTTCTTTGAAGAAAATATAATTATTTTTCAATTTCTAACATACTATTTATTTCATTTTTTCCTCTTTTTTTACCTTTCATTTCGTTTTTAATTTTACTGTGACTGAACATATAGGAGAAAGAAACACCGAATTTCACTACGCTTTCAAAGAAGATTGCCCAAGGCAACTTAACAGCTAGCTGTAAACGATTGATCTCTTGGTGCTTACTTTACAAAAGGACCGAACTGAGTCGTAAAATTGTCCCCGTTCGACCTCCCAAGTTCTAAAAGGGGGAAAAGAAAGAAGTCTGTTGCATTTTTGAAGGGAATCGCAAAATAAGAGTTAAACGCTTTAGGAATAACTTTTCAGGAGGAAGGTATCCAGTTAGAGGGTTAACACTGTAGGTTCTTATACTTCTTAACTCTTATTTTATTGTACTATATATATATATAACTTATTATTTGAAATAAGCCTACATTTCTATGAATTTTGAGGTTCTGTGTGGCCCACCTTAAGTTTAAACATTGTTTAAACTTAGTAAGTCAGCCTTTTGAGTTTGACAGTGTTGTTGTACATAGTCGAATTTTCACATATCAATCTTACTTTAATTTTATAACTGAACTGATAAAAATTTTGAAGTTAACCCTCTAAGTGGATACCTTCCTCCTGAAAAGTTATTCCGAAAGCGTTTTACTCTTATTTTGCTATTCCCTACAAAAATGCAACATACTTCAATTATTTACCCCTTTTAAAACTTGGGAGGTCGAAAGGGGATAATTTTATGACTTAGTTCGGCGTCTTTAATCAGTGAGAACCAGGATAGCAATCGTTTACAGCTAGCTGTTAAGTTGCCTTGGGCAATCTTGTATGAAAACCGTAGTTCTACTCTGTCGTTTTCCCCATAGATTCAGTCACTGTAAAATTAAAACAAAACGTAGGGTACAAAAAAACATGAAATAAATGGCGTGTTATATTTTATATTTTCTTCAAACAAAATTTATTTTTCTGTCATTTTTTAAAAATTAAAAAAAAATATTTTGTTAGCTGTTACCGCGTTAAGAAATGAAAATAGTACATATTCCTTGTGTTATTTGGGTTGTTTCTCTGGGTGTTTTAAGAGCTAACGTTTAATAACTGTGCCAAGATGGTAACCTCTCCTAAAATTTTAAAATGGTTCGATTCTGTTTTTGTCACTCTAAGTAAATGTGACTCTTGTTTTGTTACACTCTTCATCTTCTTAGGATCCCATGAAGTTATGGGAATGCCTAATGATGAAAATTTTTTAAGTTTAATCGAATTATTAAACGTATAGGACTCTGTGCTAATGGACAAAGCTGGCCTTCTCTATAAAAGGGCCTGACTTCAAGAACCATTTGGGGTCCTAAATGTTTTGTAAAGTAACAAGAAATATATATAAAAAAATTAAATCAATTCATACTTTGAATGGATGAATAGAAAGTATTTTATTAACGATTGAAAATTTGAATCATATATATATATTATACATATATATATATATATATATATATATATATATATATATATATATATATATATAAATATATGTATATATATGTCATGATTTTGAAGACAGAATTAGATTAAAGTTTAAAAAGGAAGGTCTTTATTCGATCATTTCTACATATATTCTGACACCGAGAGCAGGGAGAAAAAAAGCACGCCATGGTGGTGGTTTCAAGGGGATAACACTTGAAAAACATATGGTAAGTATCGCTGCTTTGAAGAGGTTGCTTGCAAGTTAATGCTGACATATGTTGACTATTAAATCTAACGATCTGGAATTAAACATGTTTATTGGCTAGGCCATATTTTCGGAAGAAATAAATGGGTGATTAGTTTGATACTTGAAGATGGGAAGTGAGAAAGATGAGTCAAGTGCTAGATAGGGAATTTAATTTTTAATCTAATTTAATTATCCTTATATATATATATATATATATATATATATATATATATATATATATATATATATAGGCAGAGAGTATGTGAACTAATATTAGGATTGGAAAAAGAGCATGATTTGTTTGCATCATTGTAACAATGCACACCCGGTTTGGAGCTCTTAGCACTTGCTATAACAAGAAACAAAGAAAAGTTTTAAGGGCAGTCGGAAACCTCTATACCGACAATGTTAAATTGGCTGTTTTCGAGGTACATTTTCTCAAAATCTGTTATATGTACATGCTTGAAATTTTTCATATAATTAAAATACACATTTCTCATTATACTCAAATGAGCTTTTAGCTAATTTTGAATTTTTTCATAATTTATAAAATATTTTATCAAACATAGTTTACGTTAACCCGTTTTTCACATAAAAAAAAATTGTAAAAAATAAATTTTGGGGTTTTTTACAAAAAGCTTATTTCAGTATATATTAGCCATCATTATAAATATATCATAAAAATTTACATACCTGTGAACAGTAGTTTCTAAGAAAAGGAACATCGAACATCAAAAATTGACATTTTGAGAAAAATTGATTTTAACGTATAATTACTTTTTAGTTAAAACATGCCAGCTCCATATTCTAAATCATCAGCATTTTTTAGTAGCTCATCATCTTCTTTCTTCCTTTTAAGTCTTTTTTTCCTTCCTAACTTCCTTTGTTTTTGTAAACAATAGTATTTTGCTCGTAACAGCCTCTGTTTGTCGAGGCACTCCATTGCCTGTACCGTGTAATCACCAGGCTCAATACACATTTTTCTCAAAATTTCTAGTTTTGATACATTCCCCATATTAAATGAGGAAACTGCATCATATGTACCCAGTGACAAAACTTCTAATTGTACAAATGTTTTCTTCGGTACACGAGACCATATTACATTATTTACACTTTCGTTAGGATTTTGCGTACCTCCATGTAAACACTTTTTAGCAATTCTGGATTAGCTAAATCCCTAAAAACAGGTCGCATGGCCTCCACAACATCCACAGGTAAACTATTTTTGTGATGATAAGTCTCCCCAAGCAATTCTGCTTTTTAAATTTGCACCACGTATCTGAATCAGAGGGACAAAATCCATGCTGAGGTTTTTCATCGGTTGATAGCTTGTGTAAAAATATTGCCCATATGGCTTGTTGCATGTCCTTCACGCTAGACAAATTTCTGCGGATAGCTAGACCATAATATGCTTGTAGACGGTCGATTTCGCCTCTGTCAATCCATTTCTTCCGCATAAAGGCTTTCCGTCAGAAAGTTTTTGACCTCTCATCTTAGTTTTCAAGCGTCGAAGACGTGTCCCCATTCTTTTCATAACATGACCTATGCATTCTAATTTCTCGACAGAGCAATGGTCACCATATACTTTGTTCTCGACAATAGAAGTAAACGCTTTGGAGTCCCCATCTCCTAAATATTTTGTGTACCGAACATTGTAGAGAGACTGGGAACGCTGAAAAATGGATAGAGCTCCAGTTACTTCCATCTTACCGCTGTAGCCTTCAAAATTTCTCTTACAATTTTGAAGATGCTTGGTTTTGTTCGGACAAATACAATGTTTTGAAAAACTTCGACATCTATAACTTTGCCGGTATCAACACTTGTGACTGTCACCAAGCCATTCTTCGAAGAAAAACCACGCTTCTGCCAGCTACCATCAACAGCAACAGCAAGGTCCCTTTTTCCATCATTTTCATCAACGGCTTCACGAACAGCTTCTGCCATACTGTGTTCACAGGTTTCTCTTGTTGCCTGCAGTAAAATGTGGTTGTACTTTGAGAATTTTGTGGGTGGCGGGGAAGATTCATGATACCGCAAAACATCCTAGCAGACTCAGCACCTTTACCTATGCATCGCATAGCATACACTAGCCGGGTATTCAGTTCGTAATTCTCAGAACTATCGCATTTCTTGGAGTTAAAAAAGTATAGTTATATTTACAAGAAGGACATTTTAAGTGAAACTTCACAGCTTCACCACAGTTACTTTCACTGAGGTGCAACCTGAGTCCTGTTTTTCACACTTTATACATTTTACAGCTTCAAAAACACACAAGCTAAAAGGTTAATGTCCACAATAACATTTCTGAAACCAGAAAAAGCCTCATCCGAATATGAAATATCCATGTTTACAATTTTTCTCTCACTGGCAGATGGTTCAGTTTCATTAGTACAAAGCTTTACACCATCAGCACAATTTTTTTCATCAGCTGAGTTCTTTGGAACAGTAGAATTGCTTTCACCACAACCATCATTACTTTTATTACATCTTCCTTTATTAAAAACTCCTCTTCGTTTCTTAAATACTTTAGTCGATGCTCTAGGCATGGTAAAGTCGATATATTATAGCAATTTTTTTGAAAGTTTAAGCTTAATAATGTTAAAGAATACTTGCGAGTTCAAAAATTATAACGCAGTTTTGAAAGTGTAAACAAACACTGATTTGACCGTTAAAAATACAGTGAAGTTTCAAATGGGTTAGGAAATAAAATAATAAAAGGCTCAATTTATACAATAAAAGATAAATGTTTTGATTTATACCAGACGCTCAACTTTTAAGCCAAAACAAAAAACTTTGTTTACTTTTACGCTTGTCAAATGGGCGTGGCCCAGTTTCAACGATTATTTAAAAATAGGTTTTTAGGGCTTCTACTTACCCTAGAGGTTAAAGTAAGGTATTTTTAGAAAGGTTAAAATCTGTACTATGTGGAAATGTAAAAATCTCAAATTGTCAAAAAAATCAAATTTTACCTTTCCGACTGTCCTTAACTCAGCTATTGCATTTAGAAATAAATCATTATTATTTTCAGTAAGCATTGTAATATGCTTTGTGCGTTATTTACACCTCTTTCAAATCAAAATAAAATCCCATTCTTGGATAAGCATTTCATTTACATCTTTGCTTACAAAGATTTTGAAATATTCCTCTAATTTATGTTTTTCTAAGGTTTTCTATCAGTTAAACATTTGAAACTGTAAAATAATTTACTTACTTAGGAACTCTAATCTCATGTAGCAACGATCTGAAAATTGAAATAAACAATAGGATATGTCAGTGCTTCTCAAACTTTCAATACTGGCGCCCCCCTTTTCGATCACAATTTTTATCGCGCCCCCTTATACATTAATAATGCACTGAATGCAATAATAATGAACTTTGATGCTAAAGCTACAAAAGGCGATCTTAATTATAAACCATACAAATTAGTAACATAAGTATTAAATTTTGTATACTACTTTTAAGCAAAAAATAAATAAAATAATAGGATAATTATTATGTGTGTTATTTTTCCTTTCTCTAATTTTTAAATTGGACTTATTGCAAAATACGGTGGCTGCTTAGAAGACAAAATATAGATATCTGCTAAATATAGAAAAAGAACTCAGAGGGTCAATTTCTAATCATAAGCATTCCTTATAAAAACTTTGCTTTGCAAGACAAGCCCATGGAAGGCGTTAATACTTATTAAACTTGTTCTTAATTTAGTATTAATTAATTAGTTATAAACTACTATGGAGTACTGATACATTAAAAGTATACCGGCTGAAGTACACGCTTTCACGAGTTCATTTATAAGAAAATAAAACATTATTGAAATCGCTGAATTTTGTAAGGAGAGTAAAGCCAAGTGCGCAATAATGTTTACAAAAATGTAAAATGATTTTTTAAATGATTGCTCAAAGTATAATTAGTTTAAAGCGAACTATAATTTTAAGCCTTACAGAATTATCATTTAGAATTGATGTTGAATAATGAACAATAATATAAAATTCAGATGAAGAATAATTGTATTATTTTTAATATTTAAAGCGAAAAGACTTCAACATGTTTTAACCCTGGAGCAGGCGCGCACTCGATACTAATGGTCCAGCGGGGTTATTTAGTCACCCCAATCCTTTTTTTATAATTATTTTTATAGTACACCAGTGTTTCTCAAACTTTCAATACTGGCGATTCAATTTTCAATCATAATTTCTGCACTGAAAACAAAAGCACTTCGTATACTATTACCATTTTGAAAATCCTACCTATGTTAAACAGGATTTTCTGCGGTGGCTGCTTTGAAGACAAAATATAGATCTCAGCTAAATAAAGAAAAATAACTCAGTGTCAATATCTGAAACCTTTCTTAGAAAAACTTTGCTCTACAAGACAAGCCCATGGAAAAGTCACTGATAATTATTAAACTTAGATTAATTTAGTATTAAGAAATTATTTATAAAATACCTTCTTCAGTACTGATACATTAAACGTATACTGGCTGAAACACCGGCTCTTCGCACGAGTTAATTTTTTAAAAATATAACATTATTCTTGATATAATAGCTAAACTGTAAGGAGAGTAAAACTGCGTGCACGACATTGTATACAAAAATGTAAAATGATTTTTTTTAGATAAATGCTATAATTGTAAATAACTGTTTAAAAGAACTGTAATTTTAAGAATCACAGAATTAGCATTTAGAATTAATGTTAAGTAATGAAAAAGAATATAAAATTCCGATGAAGAATAATTGTGTTACTTTTTAATATTTAAAGCGAGAAGACTTCAAAATGTTTTAACCCGGGAGCAGGCACGCACTCGATACTAAGGCTGATGGTAGTGCGGGAGAACTCAGTCACCCCAATCATTTATTTATAATTATTTTTACTCTACACGATACAAATTGGAATTCCAGTGAATAATTTAATTAAGAGAAAGTATACTTACCGGCTTTCAAAGAATGTTCAATCTTTCTTTGATGATTTGAGAAAAAGTCCAATAAAACTGAACTAAAATGATTGACAAGTGATAGACCTTAATAAAGGACGAAAAGCAAAGATACTTTTCACTAATATTACAGAAATGTTACTTGCTGGCAAAGCTGTCATATTTTGTTCAAGTAATTGTAGTTTTAATGAGCATTCATGATCGAGTGAGTGAATATTAACGTCGCACTGTTCAGCTACACGAGGGCTTTTAGAGACGGACCTCGTAATTTTGAACCATGGTTGACGAGGACGATACTTGAGCTGGCCTCTTAACTACCACACCATTCCAACAAGAGAACGTTTGAGCTCTTTACAAATTTAACGTGCACCTCTCCCTTTCACGACGGGTCTTTTAGTGGTACTGGGCTCGAACTCGTAACACCTTTGGTGATCAACAAATAACAAGTTGAACTTTTTCTTTCTTGTGTCTTTTGACAAGTCGAACTGAACCTTGTGGTACACTTATGGCTTCATATTTCAGTTGATGGAGTTCTTTAGGAAGCCATTGAAAATTTTCCTTTCGTTTCATGTTCATCGTGTTTCTCAATCATGAATAATATGCATCAGTTTCAACTTCCTTCAATACAGATCACAGATGCCACCGCTGCCTGGTTATAAGTGTATTCAGAAAAAAATACGGATGCTCTAAAAAGTATTATGACGTTTCTCACTATGCTTTATATGTTTCAGATTACTCGTAAAAATAAATCTTAGCCAAATAATCCTTCAAAAATCAATCAATTCTTTCCAAATATCGTAAAACTCTTCATTATTTACAAGTTCCCTATGCGAAAAACAAATACATAAAAGATGGGATGAAACTAATGTAGAAACCCTACCAGTAAGTTTGAAGGTCAATCAAATAAATGACTAGCAAATTTATTATGCTGCCTGGCTGAAAAGTGAATCATGTCTTCCTTTTCTTTCTACAACTAATAACTTCTCTTACTAATAACATTTATTATTTAAACAAAATATATTCAAAAAATGACAATTTTTTTTGACAATTTGCCCAATTCTAATAACTTAAATGTCTTAAATCTTGAAAATTATAATCCCAATGTCAATACTAAGAGGCCCAGAATAATCCTGCTGGACTCGTATAATCCTCCACCCTAGTAATTAATTGCATCATTCCCTTCGTGGCGAATGACCATTTTCTAATTTTTCATTTCATTATCATGTTTCCTTTCTTAATTTTAAACTATTCTCAATCCGCAACCCACACAGGCAAAGACTTTTTCCTAATCAATATCTGTTCTATAACTTCAAGGCAGCCAACAGAGTGTTAATTCACTGATTCTTTTCGGCTAATAGCAGAGGAGTCTCTCGTCCGCTTACTCTGAAAAATTTCCATTACATTGGATGTCTCCGAAACAGTCACGTAGCCACACCCCTTTGCTCCTTCCAGTACACTAATCAGGAAGCATCCTCTTAATCCAGGCCTCACCACTTCAAGGCCCAAATACATTTCGATATGGGATGGAGGAATGCTTCGCGTTCAATTTCCCAAAGATGTCAAGGGTTCGTTCGTAAAAGTAAAATTGTTCCCAAGCGCATTTAGTTATGACACAGAGGAAGCATGAGGATATTTTTTACGTTGTAAAGTTATCGGCAGCATGGAATATAGCGTACTCAGATGGAAGTATCAGAGGAGAACTTGGAACTACCCAAAATCTCATCTCTCGGCTTTAAAAACGACTCCATGATGACGGAAATATGAGTAGACGTTACAATACAGATCGTTCCGCGTTCCAATGCTAAATGAAGACCAATGTTTAGCAGTAACTTCAAAAAGAAGCAGACGGAGAAGAACATCCGACCTGTCTCGTCAACTATCTGCAGCCATAGGTACGACAGATTCAAAACAAACCGTGAACAGACGCTTGGGACATATGTCTATCTGCTCGTGGGCTTCTCAGGTGTGTTCCACTCACGGCAACTGTGTACCATTCGTGTGGTTGGAAGAAGGGAGATGTCAACTTCGTCACTTAGCCAGGGTTCAAAATTACGAGGTACTTCGTCAATAGCCCTCATGCAGCTTTATATAGGGACGTTAATATATCTCTCACTCATCCCCTCTACTCACTCGTACATTTTTTTCTCATGTTATTTTCTCTCATTCAGAACAATAGAAAAAGCTCTCGTGTAGCTGGACAATGCCACTTTAATATTCACTCACACTCAGAACAATAGAAGCTTATAATATCGAAAACAATTAGTTCATCTTAACTTTCAGATAAGTATTTGATTCCTGTTGATGCTCAGATTGAATGAAAAGTCGATGGAGGGGGGGGGAGTAAACATTTAGTTGTATCTTCATATTGATTTCTATACATTTGGGAAGGGTGAGTGAGTGAATATTAACGTCACACTGTTCAGCTGCATGAGGGCTTTTGGCAACGGACCTCGAAATTTTGAACCATGGTCAAGTGACGAGAATGACATCTGATCTGGCATCTCACTCCCCTTACTACCACACCTCACTAATAAGATGTTTGAGCTCTCGACAGAATTAAAGGGCATCACTCACTTACACGGCGGGTCTTTAGTGGTACTGAACTCAAACTCGTGACATGCCAGCCACGATTCGATACCTCGACCGCTTGGGTTTTGCCATATGTGTAAAGGCCTGTTTGCGAAAATGTAGTCCGTTTGAAAAAAAATATACCTATTCGATTCTGAATATTTTTGTAATTCTTTTGCGAGTTAAGCACTTTCTACTTTGTGTAAAACTAGGCATTGTTTCCAAATGCTCTTCATTTTCACTCGAGTGTGTGTTTTCTGCCTATGGAGCCGTGTGGAGCAGCGATGCACTTTAAATCTGTCAAGAGCTGAAACGCCCTCCCGTTGATATGGTGTGGTAGTTAGGAGAGAGGGGTGCCAGCTCAGGTGTTATCCACGTCACTTGACCATGGTTCAAAATTACGTGGTTCGTCGCCAAAAGCCCTTGTGTAGCTGAACACACACAGTGCAACGTTAATAATCATTCACTCACTCACCCTATCTATGGATCAAGAATCTAAATGGATGAGGCGTTCATTGATGATAATGGTGAGTATATGAAATATATACATTAAAGTTAATATTTAAGGGGGAAAAACCCATTTTATTATAAAATGGAAATTGGATGAAGGTTAGAAAATTATTATGATTACATAAAAGAAACGTGTATTACAGCCAAATCGCAACCAAGCCAGCGAAGTTTGGCGACTTTTTCTTTGGAGAAAAATAATACCACTTTACAATATTAAAAGTATTTATTACGTGCACATAGTGTTTGTATAGCTATATCTTTAATTTTTACTAGCTTTTGATTTGCTTTTAAAATTGTACGTTTTTAAACGGGTATTGGATTCTATTTTGGATAAAAATTTCGATTTAATGAATTAAAAAAGGGATTATGTGCTATATATAAATTGTACAGCTGCTCTAAAAAGAAGGCATTTGCTTTCGAATCATTTGACTTTTCTCATTGCAAGCGTATCACAATTTTTCGCAACTTTCTCAAAATGTCTCATTTCTCAGAGAATAACTTCATAGCATGCGAATTCGAGCGTTTGTGCTTCCGAGGTACAATGTTCTAGGTCTAAAGATATTTAAGCGTATTTTCTTAGGAAGAATGAATGAAAATATGTGGAGACACAGAAGTTAAGCACGGACGAAAATACCTACGCCGCTTATCGATGCACAACTGTAAATCATGTGCAAGGTTGCCACCAGGGTGTCGGGCTATTAGAATTCGGCGCATTTCTTGAATTTAGCAGTTTCAGCCAATGGAGTTGTGATAATGTACCCAGACCATCGATTTTTGAAATCGTTGTGCAAAATATAATTCAAAAATACATTGAGTCCTTTTTATTATTTTAAAATATGGTAATATACAATGCATTAGCAAAAATAGAGGATTGATATTAAAATACAAATATTAGCACACAACGTCAAATGAATTTAAGATAGGTCTCATGAATATATTTTTAAATAGATAATAAACGGTTTCGGCAGAGCCAAAATTCTTTTTGCTGTTGAGAATTCAGCATAATCAATTATTTCCAATACGTCATTTTGAAAATTCACTACTTACAATAAATAGTACTCTCTCTCTCTCTCTCTTTTAAGAATATTCCCTTTGAATTCCAAAAAAGGTCACGTGTAGAAAGTGAGTGACTGAATATCAACGTCGCATTGTTCAGCTATATGATGGCTTTTGGTGACGGACCTCGTCATTTTGAATCTTGGTCGAGTAACGAGGATGACACCTGAGCTGGCACCCCTCTCTCCTAACTTCCACATCACACCAACGGAAGGATGTTTGAGCTCTTGACACATTTAACGTGCATCGCTCCCCTACACGGCGGGTCTTCAGTGGTAATGGACTCGAACTCATAACATGCCAGCCACGACTCCGTTACCTTGACCACTAGGTTACCAGGGCCTCACAAGATCACGTAATTTTTACCTCAACTGGACAAAATTGATTTCAACGTCATTCGATTAAAATGAACTTAGTTATGGTTTAGATAATTAAGTAAATAATTTAATTAGTCAATTCCGTTCAAAATAAAATTTTTCCCTTAAAGTGACTCAATTTTTCTTAGAAAATAAAGTAATATTCTCAATATCTTTTTTTTTTATTTCTAATGGGCAGTGGATTGGAGTTTTTCCATTGCAGACCTAGCACATTTCCCGGAATCTCTTTTTAGTGCAGCACTGTATAGGCGGATACCAATCGTTGCAGGTAATTTTGTGACTCCCAGTTTCATTCCTAGAGAGAGACACCTGAGCTCTGACGATGCGAACCTGTTCTAGGATTTAATTTTGCCGAGAACACCCAAGCCAAACAGACACTCTAGGAAACTGTTACATGCTGCATAATCATACGACATGGCCGCTGTCGATTTTCTGCATCATGAAAATCCACCGACTTGGGCCGGGGTCGAACCTGCAACCTTGGGTGCAGAAGGCCAGCGACGCAAACTAGCCGGCATATTTTTTTTAAAGTTCTTATGCTTATATAATGAAATCCACACAAAACATTAATAGTTGGGTACAAAAACTCTTGGCCGTGGTAGCCGAGTGGTATAGGTATCGGACCGTGGCTTGCTTTGTCACGAGTTGGAGCCCAGTAACACTAAAGACCCGCCATGTACGGCAGCGATGAAAGCTAAATCTGTCGAGAGCTGAAACGTCCTCCCGTTGGTGTGGTGTGGTAGTTAGGAGAGGGGGTGCCAGCTCAGGTGTCGTCCACGTCACTTGACCATGGTTCAAAATTACGTGGTCCGTCGCCAAAAGCCCTCGTGTAGCTGAACAGTGCGACGTTAATATTCAATCAATCAATCAACAAAAAACTCTTTGAAAAGAGTTAAACAAACTCTTATTGAACATTTTGTTCCTGCGATTGCGGGAGGGTATTTCTTATAATGCGACGCTGGTTAAACTTAAACTATTTAATTTATTCCCATTAAATCCATTTTAAATAAAACCCGGTTCTACTCTTCTATTAGCGTCACATTATAGCTTAAGTTTAAACATTAGATCTTTTAAAGACAAATAAACTGTACGCTAAATCAAAAGGCATTCTTTAAATAACCATTAATTTATTTAACATAATAAGATTGAAATTAAGTTAAAGCATAAAGAGACACATAACAGGATTTTACTTAACTCTGAGAAAGAGGCGAGGAAGAGGAGTCATGTCGCTGCTTGGAGTCCCGCGGCTTTCAGAATGGGAAGGGACGTGTCAGACCAAGTGGGTGTGAGAGAATGCGTCAGAGAGTGCGTCTAATCAGGGTGCATCTCGTTTTTATTTGGCGGCAATTTACACCTATGTGCTAGAGCGGATTCTTTTCAGTGTCTGCATGATTTTCTCCCATTGGTCTAGGGTCAGCGGATGATTACCGTCTCATGGTCAATGACATCCCCCAGCGCGGGAAAATCCTAATGACACCCCCTATACCATGATATATTTATTGTTAACAATGCCCCCTTCCAGGCGTGGGAACGCGTCACCCTTTTCGGTGGGGTAAAAGAGACGCATTCACCAAATTCCGTTTCTTGTAAACAGCAAGAACAGGGCAGATGTAAAAATTACAGTTGTAACTTTAGGGACCGGCGACCTCCCATCACTTAAATTCTTATAATTCAGAAGTTTACAAAAGAGTTCTGTGCTGAATTTTAAATGTAAGTTCATTTTAAGATCAGATATCAGACATGCGAAATGAAAAATTGGGCTCCACAGTGGAAACATTCTAATTCAGAAGATTGGCAAACTCATTCCTCAACATCACTTTAAGCCATTAAGAGGCATCTGGCCAGAGAAGTCTTAAGGCATGAATCCACTGGGCCTCACTCTCAGAGGAGACCTCGTTTCGTTCTCGACTTGGTCTTAATATCATGATCCGGATAATCTTTAGAGTCAAATATTACTCCCGTACATATTCTCCAAAAAACAAGGAATTTCAAATTGCATGACAACTGGCAAAAGTGGCAAGATTGTTTTTAATGATGACGACCAGTGCCGGTTTAAACTCATTTCGGGCTCTGGGTGTAGAGGATTTATGGGTCCCCTTGGCAGTGTGGTATCAAAGGAAGGTTTCTTGGATCCGGTTAAGTCCAGCTTATTTGGGCCCTTCTGGATCCCCGGAAACATCTAATTTTTCGTTACCTAAAAGACCCTCAAAGACGTGACGTACACGCCCGCATTGCGGGGAGACCCAGGAACTCTAGGGGGCCCAAAGCTTGGCTGACGTTAAGTATGGGCTTAGGCTTGGGGTCCAAAACCTGAGCTTGCGGGGGAGACTAACATTCTGCGTTTTGCCACTGAAGACCCTTTTTACACTACTGGCCACCGTAAATGCAACACCAAGAAAGACAAGAGATAGCACAACAAAATTTATTTTGTAGATAATATGTTGACCAAGTATCAAATGATTAAATTTATAGACTTCTGTGAAGTGTGGTTCCTGCCAGAATCAGTAGCCAGAGTAGCCGCCATTGTTGGAGATCACCGCTGCCACACACCTCGGCATTAATTCAAAGAGACTTTGGATGTGTTCTTGGAGTACAGAAGACCAAGCAGCTTCCAAACATTGCCAAAGTTGATCTGGTGTGGCAGCTGGGGGTGTAAAAAGGGTCAATCGTGGAGCAACCATGAACCACATGTTTTCTATCAACGAAAGATCCGGAGAGCGAGCCGGCCAGGGAAGGAATTCAATCTAGCGATTGACAAAGATCCTTTGGACAAAGCGTGCCACGTGTGGTCGCGCATTATCCGGTTGAAATATGGCTGTGGCCAAGCCCTGAAGGTAAGGAAGGGCAACTGGCTCCAACATTTCGGACATGTAGCGTTGGCTGTTTAAAATACCGTCAATGCGTACTAGAGGAGTGAGAGGGTGATATCCATTACCACCCCATACCATAATACCCGATGCAGTACCAGTGTGTTGGTGCATAACGCAGCTGTTCAGCATCCTCTTTCCACGGTGTCTCCAGACTCGAATCCGACCATCGTGGTGTTACAGACAGATGCATGACTCGTCAGTAAAGACAACTTCATTCCATTCTGCCTCTCACATGCATCTTTCATCGCACCATTGGCGGCGGTGATGACGTCAATGGTTCTGCGTCAAGGGTAGACCAAGCAATGAACGTCTTGTGGACAGACCACTCTGCTGTAAACGGCGTCGAATGGTACACGCAGACACTGAATGATGCGTTACAGACTCAATGTGCTGTGCTACGGTTCGATGTGACTTAGCGATCTGTCACTGCCATGGGCACAATTTGCCTGTCCTCACGTGAAGTGGTGCACTGAGGTGGATACGATCAACCATGTCGGTCCGTCGTACCCTTCTGCATCCAACGGTCACATTTCCGCATTACAGTTGTTTGGTTTCGCCCAACACGACTACCGATTTCCCTGAAAGATAATCCATAATCTCGGTAGACCACTATCTTTCCTCTGTCGAACTCGGATACTTGATCAAAAGCTGATCGCTGTTTTCTACGAGACATAACGGATCATTTTTTAAAAAAAACACAATCGCCGAACTTGAAATCGTTGAAATCTCCAAGCCTTAAATAGTGCTTTGAGGTGTTGCCACAGGCGCGTGTGATATGTGTCTGAGCATAAATTCTAATTATTTGCATATCTCACCTCCGCTAATGCATGTTGTAAATTTCCTGTTATTTGCATGCTTCCTTCAGGGTGTTGCATTTACGGTGGCCAGCATTGTATTTGCAATCATTTAGGTAAATACATGCTTCATAAAGGGTTACGATGCATTTTTCATTATTTATCCTCCTTACGATATTCTTTTGATACAGAACTATACAAAATGTGTTCCGTTGAGCTAAATGCATCTTGCAAAAGACGAACATCATCATTTTTACTTTATTACTCTATACATCTTGCTATTTAATTTAATTTGTTTCTACGGATTCTTTTGCACTGTATTTTTGCTTCGTCAGATTTTGTCTTGTTATCATTGAATTTTCTGTAGGAACTTGAGAAACTATGCGTACCTTTTTTGAGTATTCATTTGGAGTCTTCTTTCATATAGAAGTAGTGATTGATTATTGTTTTCATTTCCATTTAATGGTGTTGCTTTCTTTTACCATGTATTACCACGATCGCTTTTTAGTCACGGAATAAGAATATTCCTCCTCAGAAAGCGCTAAAATACATGCTTCGATCTTCAGCTTGTTCATGTACACTGTTTTATAAAAAATGGTTTAATAATAAAAAAAACTATAATTTGAATTTCGAATTTTAAGATTTTTCCTGGATTTTTTCGCTTAAAATATTTACATTTCTTTAATTCTCTATCGAAATCGTTCAGAAAATTTTAAACGTTCTCTATATTTTATAGCAATTTTTTTTGAAAAATAAGTATACTTTCACCTCAGCCATAAATTATTTCCTAAATTTAAGAAAGGAAAGTCTATTTAAAAATTTTATAAATTCAATAGAATTGTAGAGTTCTGAGTCATTCCTTTGATTTTAAAGGAAAAAAAAATATTTGAGCGTCTCATAGGTTGTGCGTGGCTACAGCGGACATGGTTAGTAAGTGAGGGAATATTAACGTCAAACTGTTCAGCTACACGAGGGCTTTTGGCGACAGACCACGTAATTTTGAACCATGGTCAAGTGACGTGGACGACACCTGAGCTGGTACTCCCCTCTCTTAACTACCACACCACATTAACGGAAGAACGTTTGAGCTCTCGACATATTTAGCTTTCATCTCTGCCGTACATGGGCTCGAACTAGAACAGATTGGATTATCGAATTACAAGGATAAATACATTTTTGCCAATCAAATTTAATTATTTTTATTAAATTTTCAAGATATTATAGTTCAAATACATTTTAAACACAGCGAAATTAAATAAAAATTGAAACTTTCAGAGAAAAATTCAAAAATTAATAGTAAGTAACAATATAATGAAGGGTATGAACGAATTTCAGGAAATTTGTGGAAAATTGTATTTTAGAGTCAAATAAATATTAGAACAGGTGCAATTGCCATAAAATTAATTAGTTTCACTAATGTTAGCAAAAATAAATACTTGAAGTAAAAAACAAGATACAAATAAAAGAAAAATAAATACAAGTAAATAAATACTAACAACCTTTATCAATAAGGCTTAAATATCATTGACCATTGAAGAACAGAAAAAAAAGGCATATGTAAAATTGGATGGAAGAATTGAAAACATCCTAAAAGAATTTGAAACATCAAACAATGCAGAAAATTGTCTAAAATGTTTTTGTAACTTAAGTTGGACCAAATCCATTGTTAACTGACACATTTACGCTTTTATATAATAAAGGTTAGTAATTTTTTTTTATTTACTTGTATCTGTTTTATAGATTTCACTTCTAGTATTTATCTTTACTTACATTAATGAAACTAATTAATTTTACGGTAATTGCACCTTTTCTAATATTTATTTGACTGTAAAATACAAAACTCCCTGAAATTTGTTCATACCCTTCATTATAATGCTATTTATACTATAAATTTATAAATATTTCTGTGGAAGTTTTTATTTTTATTACATTTCGCTATGCTCTTAAAATGTATTCACACTATAATAGCTTAACAGTTTCATATAAATAATTAAATTTGATTGGTAAAAATGTATTTATTCTTGTAAATCGATAATCGAATCTGTCGAGGATGGAGAAAAAATGTGTCCGCTCAAACCGCAATGAATTTCGAAGTGTCTCAAAGTCAATTGCATCTATCCCAATGGATTCGTTACATACTCCTTTATAACAACATTCGTCTCAATATTAAACTCGTGGTTTTTATACAAATGAATGCTGACAAATTATCCACACCCAACCACTTGGAAAACTAAATTCAACAATGATTCAATGCTTTGAAACCCGAGGGGAAAGTGGGTTTGGTCAAGGAATCCTACCTCCTCCTATTGTTTATGCTGCATCTTCATTTCATCTACGAAAAGTTTCCCGTAAAAAAGTTTGAAATTGAATTTATTACTTTGAACGTAGCCGAATCCTTTCTGGAAGCTCTGGATGATTGCATGACACGGTCTAGAAAACGTCTCTACTATTATGCGATACTGGGCATCTCGGCTAGCGTAATGAGGGGATGTTTGTGCAAGCTATTGGGTTGAATTAATGTTACCAAATTATTCCCGTCATGGAAAAACCAATCAGCGACTTTAGGAGCGAAGCCACTTGGCAAGAGTAAAGTGATTCTCTGTAATAGAGAGACATTGATTTGACGAACCATGCCATCGATGCACATTGTAGTAAAGATAGAGACAAGACGGGAACCAGATGAAAGAGACAAACCATGTTGATCAAGTACCTGAATCTTGAAAAATTTAAATTGTAAATAAAGAGACTAAATGCATTTTGTGTGTAATGTTTTTTTTGTGTGTGGAAATATTTGAAATGAAAAGTAAAGGACAGTTAAAACTGTCCTCTACAAGTAAAAAAAAATATTTTTTTAAAATGAGTTATTAGCTTAAAACTCAGCAAAGGCTTCTGCAAATTTTGAAGTGAATACAAATTAATATCAGTGCCTCAATCTCTTGCGACACAAAACAAAATTTTGTCCCCGTACTCAACGTCACGACGGCGATCACACTCTCAGTTCACGCAAGCAGTGCGGTGAAACGAATTGACTTCACGGTTCCGAGATTGTCAAGCATCCGTGTTTGGAACCATTTCTCAGAGGATGATTCAATCTGAAAACAACGATTCCCAGAGAGAAGCGCACCATGCAAACACGGAGAAGCAACGATTTCTCTGAATGCAGCATCTGTTTGAAAAGTGATGATTCTGAACGGTACACACTGAATGAATGCAAACACACAATCACTCAATTTGCTTAAAACAAAGGGTGAAGAGTGGCAAAAATTCATGTCCCTAGTGTCGTTAGAAACTACTTAAAAGAGATAAAAATTAGCATTGGATGGGGTGCATTCGCATTGCAGGTTTTACGAGATGTATATGGCCCCGACATGGATGCAGCAAACTTGAAAAACTTTATTTCCGACACGGAAAGTGACCTGAATTCTGACATTTATTTTGAAATGGATTCTGAAACTTTTCCGCATCTGAAAATGAGCCAGCATTGGAGTTTATACCAGGCACGATGGACCAATTGATACAAGACTTGCTTAAATCCGTCCCCTAGACGGGAGAAAGAAGTCAATGCATTAAAAAACGGAAGGTTGGCAGTACGACCCCACGTAAAGGAGATTATTTTGGAAGTTCTTCACAACCTCGGAATGAAGCATTTTGCCACTATACTAGGCAAGCTGTAACAAAATTTTTTGTTGTTGCTGTTGTTGTCTGCTGGCTTTATAAGCGAGGCTCATGTCTCTTCATGTCTCAGCCGCTCAATTGAAGCTCAATTGATACTCCCTGTTCCCTGTGTTCCAATGATCATGACCGCCAGACCCAACTGTGACTATCTCGTTTCGATTGAATGGATGCGTTATCAGAGGCAATGGGTGCCTTATCGTATATGTGTGAGTGTCCCTTTGACAATAGACAAGAGGAGATTCACCCTAGCCATAAAAACCTGCAATCCTTTTCCTACCTGGACATTGTGAAAAAAATTTGAAGAATTCCCATTCCTTCATGGAAGAGGATGAAAGTTGGGATCGCAACGACATTGTGCGAGTACCTCAAGAAGAGTTGGAACAGTTTATCAAGTTCCATCTACTAAAAGACTATTTGGAGCGAGAGAACCATGGATGGGATTTGGTGATTGCAGCCACAGATCTAGCCATCTACATGTATTTGGATCGGATAATTCCTTAGGCAATGCAATATGTTGGAAAAGAACACCAGACCGTAACAGTCCAAGACATGATGAAACGTTACCTCTGCAGAGAGGAAGAACCCGCAAATGTGTAATTGACTTTATGTGAGCTGCAAACCTGCATTGTGTAAGCTGCATTTCTGTATTGACTTTGACGCCAACCTATATTGACTGTGTTACCTGCCAGTCTGAAGTTTAACCTGCTCACCTGTATTGTAAGCTGCCAAATTGTACTGTTTATGTAACCTACAAACTTGTATTATCTATGTATTCTGTATTGTCCTAAATAAACTTTGTAAGTTGAGAGTTTTGATTTGTATGCCTATCATATTGATGTAAGCTTGCAATAACACTACATTATAAAAATGTTTCGGCAATTGTTGGTATAAAAGCATTCACGAGCCGCACATCTTAGCATCGACATGTGGTTCCAGTTGGCTCTCAATGCTTCATTCCCTCCAGTCCAAGTCTTGATTGGGGTGGATGGTAACCTGTACTTTCGCCTTTGGGATCTCCTTCCATTGTTGAAGATTAAAAATTTTACCAAGCATTCCCACGTCTTTCCTTGTAAAAATGAGCTGCCTTCTCATAGACCTTACCCCAAGACTCTCCAAAATATGCGTGTAGTGAATATCGAAGGACTCTTTTCAATTTTTCCTGCTGAAAATATCGTGATGAGATATTTGTCTTTAAAGGCCCTCACTATTGGGTATACTCATCAAGCGGGCATGCGATAGATTACAGACAAGTTTTAAAAAAGGTCCTAATTCAACCCTGGTGGATACTCGTGACGATAAAAGTGTGTTTATTCCCGAGTGGATTCATCATTTTAAACTGGATGTGAAAAAGGTTCGTCGAGAAGAAGTCAGATCTCAAAAGCCCATTCAAGTGAAAGCTCCCATAGCAAAAGACTACTCAAGTGAATGAATTTTTGACTCGATTGAATCCAAACCTCAAAATGTATCCCAGCCCATGATTGAAGCCATCCTTCCCATGAAGGATTGCTAAACGGATGAAACAACTTGTCTCATCATGGAATATCATGAAACATTTTCTCCGGAGCACAATTACTCTATTGATAGAACGAAAAAAAAATTTTTTAGTAGAGTTTAAATACTTTGCCGTGTCCTGTAAGTTTCAATTGTATCCTGATTGAGATTTACAAATTACACGGACGGTACTTCAACATTGTTCCCAAGGTAGCATTTCCACCCTTGTGGAAAATTACGTTTTACCTTGTCGAATTGGAACTCATCTGAAATTGCATGGATTTCCACTTACATTTTTTACCGATGTAAGCGGTGTTCTCGGTGTCCAATTTCAACGTACCCAGGCTCGATTCTTTTACAAACAGAACCATCTTTTAATCACTCCCCATGTAACGGAGGATAGCATTGTTGCCTTTGAGGCTATGCGTGACTATATCCTGCCTGAAATCATCTTTCATTATCCGGAATTGATCATGAAATATCGCGACACCATCCTTTGTGTTTGGCCCTACACTCAAACCGTTTGGAACATGGAATGAAAAAACCCAACCATTGGATATTTGATTCCTATCTACAAATGAAACCTTTAAGACTTTATCCATGTCAGGACAAAAAAAATCTTTACCATTTTAAACGAATTGTTGTGGGAAGAGGATTGGGTTCGAGAGCTGTTAAAGAATGGTAGTGGTGAACCTTTTGATGAGTAGAAACCATGAATCCCCTGCGCAACGAAAAGACTTGGAGTGCCCCTTATACGATTCCTTCCGAGGTCCATTTTGAAAACGAATTAAATTTTACGTGGAAATGCCCAATGCCCCGATTCGTGGTAAAACCCATTCCAAATTACAGTAAAAGTACCATTGACTACCGTACTGAAAAGGATCACCCTCTAGTAGTGGATTACAAATGGTACCTGAAAGACCGCACGGAGAAGATGGATCGCCCTCCCTGAATCAAGTCAACATCATGATTGAAATTTACAAATCGAGTCAAAATTATTATTAGAATTATATTCTCAACGTAACCCTTCCCACATGTGTAGACAATCACATTTTACCTTGTTCTGTGGGCAGTCGATATAAATTTTATGAATACGCTTCCAATGGCTTTGCCAATGTCAAATTTCAACGGACCGAGGCTGGATTCCTTTACATACAAAATATTCGTCGATTCACATCTCCCTATTCTAACAGGGATGGAGTGGTGACCCCCGATGCTCTGCGTGCCTTGATCCTGCGTAGATTCAAAATTTTTCCCAGTTTGATAATGAAGTATACTACAACGGTTTCCATTTGGGCCTGATGTCAAATATTTTGAAATCCTCCAGGAATTGTCCCAGAGGATTGGAAATTGGTTGAGAATTTGCAATTGAAATCTTTGCGACACTCTCGATGTCGAGGCAAGAGAATACTGATTAGTTTAAATGAATTGTGGGGAGATGAAAAAATGCCACATCAACCTAGTGAATGGAGAAGCATACGTATTTTGTAAAACCAAAAATATATTTTTCAGCATCAAAGCTTCCAAGTCATTCAGCATTGTTAAAAATATTTCTATACCAATTACATCAATTCTTTCAAAATAACATCATATTGTTATATGATAATAATATTAAAAATTTTTTTTAATGTTTGTA
The DNA here is from genome assembly GCA_019973935.1 of Trichonephila clavipes. NCBI lineage: Eukaryota > Metazoa > Arthropoda > Arachnida > Araneae > Nephilidae > Trichonephila > Trichonephila clavipes. The sequence continues at coordinate 781,789 of BMAU01000193.1, read as the reverse complement.
GCCTTTCAACTTTTTTGTGACTTTTTAAGTTTGTCCTATGCCTTTCATTTGTGTCATTTCAGAAATTTCTGTATACCTGAGAATGTTCCCTGTGTTTTGTCATTAGCCTATGGTAATTAGTGCAATAAAAATGTCCCAAAACCACCACACTTTTTTAAGAGTGTAAAGCCTTTATTTACTGTCGTTACCATTTAGTGTTTCAAAAGAATTTCAAAACCGTCTCACATATTTTAAAGAGTGTAGTGTCTATTTTTACAGTCCTTACCATTCAATCTGTGTCTAAAAAACATCTCACCGCTTTTGCAGTCTTTACTACAAAGTGTTTCAAAACCCTCTCACCTATTTTTACAGTCCTTAACATTCAATGTGCCAAACGTGTCTCAAAACCGTCTCACCCATTTTACAGTCTTTGTTAAAAAGTGTCCCAAAACTGTGCAACAAGTGGGCAATTTTCTTACAGTCCCTACCATCAAGTAACCCTGCTGTCGAGGGCCCCGTTGCTTCTACAGCTTTGCCATTAGCCCTTGGCAATAACTGTAAAATAGGTTTCATTTATCGTTTTTCAGTTATTACCATACATTATTTTAGTCCGTCGAAAATATAGTTGAGCACCGTGAACCTTTCAAAAAATGATTGGAAATGGAAAACGACCTTTTTGAAATGTATAATACGTCCCTCCACAAGATTTTTATTTACAAGGTTGGTAGTTGCGTTACTTTGTGATGGATGCAATCTATTGCTCATTCATTCGGCCCCAAATGAAATGTATACATCTTGGTGAGAACACAAGGACGACAACATGCCAACTCATTCCAATCTTGGTGTGAAAAGCAGGGAACAAGTCACCTTAACGAGACAAGCCCTCCAATCTTGGTGTGTGAAAGCAGAAGGCGACAGTTAATAACAGGTAAGTCTAATCTATATTTGATGCATTCCAATCTTGGTGTATTAATTGACCTGAGAAAAAGGGGGACCGAGTCGACTCGATCCCAATTTTCGGACTTGAAAATTTTGGCTAAAAACATTTTCCTATAAGACTGCCAGAATCTGAAAATATTAATCACTTCAAATCCTGACAGTCTTAACGAAAAACATTTAGCATGCTTCATGAAAATATGACTGAATTTTTGGCTGCTTGATATTGCCTTTTATACTCTAGTGGTGTCACGTGAAACGATTCCTATTGACTGGCGCAAGCTCATGTTGTGATGAAGTTTTAAAAAAGATGCCTTCCAACGTTGACATATTGCGTGTCTTTAAAAAATGGGGACCGAGTCGACTCTTGTGTCAACTGGATTCCCCTTCCTTCGGAATAATTTTTTTTCACTCACTCACTCTACTAGATGGGCAGTCTGCTGTTTGCATTCAGCCTGCATGCTGCAGGTATCGCGCAAATCGGTAGGATTTCACCATGGTGCACTCGGAAATGTCATAGTCCTTATGCACCTCATCGTGCAGATGGTCAGGCAGGCTGCGGTCATTCAAATCCAGGAAATGGGGCAGCATTTCCAGGTTGATTGTAAAAAGTCCCAGCTTTTCAAAAATTTTCCGCTGGTGCGATCCCTTGAGGACGATGAGGCCTCTGTTTCTTTGGACCAGGTGACAAAACGTGCCCCGAACGCAGAAAAACAGGTATTGGAGGAGTACAGATCCCCGGGCAGGTGGTTTTGAGGCTGAGCTGTTCATTGATGTACCTGTTGGCTCGGCTGTCTTTGGAGGTTGTGATGAGGTTGGAATGGTCCACCGTTAGGCAAATCACTTCTGTATCTTTGCGATCCTCCGGAATGCTGGCAATGGACAGTTCGATAGGGACAGGTTGACCACCATGGCGAAACACGTTGGCATGGGCGAAAAAGGCTAGATGAGACATGTTGCTGAGTGAGAATATCTCTGGTGGCTGAGCGCTCGCCTTTTATACTCTTCTGGGTCACGTGAATCAATTCCTATTGGCTGATGCTTTTCAACCTTGAATCAGTGTAACCAGACATTTATTGCCGATGCTTTGCAACCTTGAAAGAAATATTTTCATTCAGCACAAATGAGACGAGCTAATTCAAAGATTCCACAACACGGATGAATCCAATCTTGGTGCATCATTCAGCATATATTAGATGGGCATAAATTACCTCAGCAAAAGTTTTTAAAATTTGCCCTCCAATCTTGGTACAATATTTGGTCCGAAAAAAGGGGGACCGAGTCGACTTTTGTGTCGACCCGATCCCCCTTTTTCCGTGCCAATGTCCATTTTTTACTGTGTCAATACCCTAACTTTGTAGCTCCAGTCCGCATGCAGCTTATTAAACTGCTGCAGGTATTTAGCAAATTGGTAGGATTTTACTATGGTTCAGCACGAAATGTCCTCCTCCTTGTGCAGACCCTCATGCACGGGGTTGGGAAAGGTTCCATCGCAAATGTCTTTGAATTTCGTCCGCGTCTCCAGGGCTATGACAAGCAGTCCGATCCCTTGAAAAATTTTTGTTGCTCCGTTCCCTTGGCCACCATCAGGCCCCTGTGGCCTTGGGCCAGCTGACTAAACTTTCCCTTCATGCAAAAGGGAAGGTATTCCAAATAGCACTCTTGGGTAACGGGTGGGGTACCAGACGAAGACGGGCATTCTCTTGGCAGTTGGATCGAAAATCTTTGGGCTTGAAGTCAGCCCGGCATGATACACTGTGATGTAAATCACTTCGGGATCATTGCCATCCCTGGAAATTTTAGAAATGGACAATTCGATGGACACTGCGTTGCCATCGTGATGAAACACGCTGGCATGAGCAAAACAGGCTGGTTGACTCGAGACAGACATGTTGTTTTAATCTGAGAGAGAACGATTTTAGCAGCTGCCTGCTCTTGCCTTATATATACTCGAGGAGCATGACGTCAGATAGCATCCCATTGGCCAAAGCCTTTTAATGCGAGTGCTGCACGTGTTTTTCCAAAGCCCGTTTTCAAGGTGTGAGACCTATCATGTGCCAAGGAACGTTGTTGTCTCGATCGTGTGGGGGACGTGCCGTCCAACCACGTCAACCATTTCACGTGCACGTCTGCCACTCGAGTGCAGTCTGTAAGATCCAAAATATACGCATGCGTATTTTGAGGTTGATATGCATTCTAAACTCAGTGAGACGGGTACGACCCACTTAAAAGAATCTCAACTCCACCCCTTTGTCCCCCGTCATATCCAAATGACTCGTAAACACAATCACCGTTTTTCCAAATGACCGAGGAATGTGCACACCAAAGGTGGGTTCAAAAATGATGGTATCGGGATAGTCTTGCTCGTAATACATGACTCGATCTGGCCACCGACCCACAGTTCCAAACACAATAGTGGTGCGATGTCGACACTGGTCCAATAATTTTTGTACCGAAACCATTTTTTACATGCTCTTGTCTCCAAGCTCGGTATTTTTTTGGACAAAAAAATGAGACTGGTTTCAAGCAAAAATAAAATTTATTTATAAAAAATATTTACAAAAAATACTTACATCAAAAATTATTTCCAACAAAAAATACTTACATGCAAGACAAAAAATAATTGTGTACAGACAGATCCAACAGTTTAATCACTTTAATTCCAGTGGCTCTTCTCACTTTCTTTTTTAAATGGGGCATGGTCAAGTCCATGGGTGTTTCTTTGCTCTATGGCCAACCCTGTTTCAAAATGATCCAAGAACGAGATGAGATAATTACTCTCGCCAAACAGGCAAGGCACCGTGTCAAGCCCCTGGGGCTCTTGGGTATGAACCGGTGTCACTGGAATCCCTTGTTGCGAGCAGTCTCCAAATACGGACGGCATGATCTGATATATTGAAGAGTCGTCCGTAAGGGTTGGCTCCGAAATCTCAACCACAGGTGGTAAATGGACAAGTGGATCTGCTAAAAGAATCTGCACAGGTGGTTGAGGTGGATCTGGTAAAAAAGAGCTGCATAGGTGGATCTGGTATCTGCACAGGTGGTTTAGGTGTCGTCAGCTCAGGTTTCACTGGTATCTGCACAGGTGGATCTGGGAAATGCACAGGTGGTCGAGGTGTTGTCAACTCATGTGTCGCTGGGATCTGCACAGGCATCGCCGGTATTTGCACAGGTGTGGCTGGTATCTGCACAGGAGGCTGAAGCTTTCGAATAATCAAGGGTTGAGGGGAGGCCAAGATATTTGAATCAATTTTGGTGATCAACACATGAGCCACAGCTGGTCTAATGATGGGTGTGATAAACACTCCATTTGGAAACCTCTTGGAGGAAGGCCCGGGCTGTTCATCCAAAGGTTGTTTGTCTCTGCACTTACGTGAGCCGGGGTAAGAGGAGGTAATTGTAGGCCTTTTGATCGTACCGTTTCATTTTTCTGAAATCCCCCAGGTTTAATCCATTCTCAATGAGCTGGGGGAGAACGGTTTCAGAGATAATGTCCAAACCAAACACAGGCTTTTGAACCGTCAATACGATGTAATGGGCTTCAGCCGGGATCGGGTACACCGAGGGGGTTTCAGCGCCATTCGATGATAGAGCATCTGGTCAAATGGCTCAAAGCTTCTCCTAAACAAAGGACTGTAATTGGGTAATAAGCACTGTAAAAGTAGGCGCTACACTCTTTAAAATATGTGAGACGGTTTTGAAATTCTTTTGATACACTGAATGGTAACGACAGTAAAGAAAAGGCTTTATATTCTTAAAAAAGTGTGGTGGTTTTGGGACATTTTTATTGCACCAATTACCACAGGCTAATGACAAAACACAGGGAACATTCTCAGGTACACAGAAATTTCGGGAATGACACAAATGAAAGGCATAGGACAAACTTTAAATGCCACAAAAAAGTTGAAAGGCAACAAACATTAAAAAAAATTATTTTTTTATATTATTATCATATAACAATATGATGTTGTTTTGAAAGATTTGATTTAATTGGTATACAAATATTTTTTAACAATGCTGGTTGTCTTGGAAGCTTTGATGAAAAAAATATATTTTTGGTTTTACAAAATACGTATCCTTCTCCATTCACTAGGTTGTTGTAGCATTTTTTCATCTCCCCACAATTCATTTAAACTAATAAATATTCTCTTGCCCCGACATCGAGAGTGTCGCAAAGATTTCATTTGCAAATACTCAACCAATTTCCAATCCTCTGGGACAATTCCTGGAGGATTTCAAAATATTTGACATCAGGCCCAAATGGAAACCGTTGTAGTATTATACTTCATTATCAAACTGGGAAAACTTTTGAGTCTACGCAGGATCAAGGCACGCAGAACATCGGGGGTCACCACTTTATCCCTGTTAGAATAGGGAGATGTGAATCGACGAATATTTTGTATGTAAAGGAATCCAGCCTCGGTCCGTTGAAATTTGACATTGGCAAAGCCATTGGAAGCGTATTCATAAAATTTATGTCGACTGCCCACAGAACAAGGTAAAATGTGATTGTCTACAAATGTGGGAAAGGTTACGTTGGGAATATAATTCTAATAATAATTTTGACTCGATTTGTAAATTTCAATCATGATGTTGACTTGATTCAGGGAGGGGGATCCATCTTCTCTGTGCGGTCTTTCAGGTACCATTTGTAATCCACTACTAGAGGGTGATCCTTTTCAGTACGGTAGTCAATGGTACTTTACTGTAATTTCGAATGGGTTTTACCACGAATCGGGGGGCATTGGGATCTTTCCACGTAAAATTTAATTAGTTTTCAAAATGGACCTCGGAAGGAATCGTATAAGGGGCACTCCAAATCTTTTCGTTGCGCAGGGGATTCATGGTTTCTACTCATCAAAAAGGTTCACCACTAACATTCTTCAACAGCTCTCGAACCCAATTCTCTTCCCACAACAATTCGTTTAAAATGGTAAAGATTTTTTTTGTCCTGACATGGATAAAGTCTTAAAGGTTTCATTTGTAGATAGGAATCAAATTTCCAATGGTTGGGTTTTTTCATTCCATGGTCCAAAAGGTTTGAGTGTAGGGCCAAACACAAAGGATGGTGACGCGATATTTCATGGTAAATTCCGAAAAATGAAAGATGATTTCAGGCAGGATATAGTCACGCATAGACTCAAAGGCAACAATGCTATCCTCCGTTACATGGGGAGTGATTAAAAGATGGTTCTGTTTGTAAAAGAATCCAGCCTCGGTACGTTGAAATTGGACACCGAGAACACCGCGTGCATCGGTAAAAATGTAAGTGGAAATCCATGCAATTTCGGATGAGTACCAACTCGACAAGGTAAAACGTAATTTTCCACAAAGGTGGAAATGCTACCTTGGGAACAGTGATGAAGTACCTTCCGTGTAATTTGTAAATCTCAATCATGATGCAATTGAAACTTACAGTACATGGCAAAGTATTTAAACTCTACTAAAAAATATTTTTTTTCGATCTATCAATAGAGTAATTGTGCTCCGGAGAAAATGTTTCATGATATTCCATGATGAGACAAGTTGTTTCATCCGTTTAGCAATCCTTCATGGGAAGGATGGCTTCAATCACGGGCTGGGATACATTTTGAGGTTTGGATTCAATCGAGTCAAAAATTCATTCACTTGAGTAGTCTTTTGCTATGGGAGCTTTCACTTGAATGGGCTTTTGAGATTTGACTTCTTCTCGACGAACCTTTTTCACATCCAGTTTAAAATGATGAATCCACTCGGGAATAAACACACTTTTATCGTCACGAGTGTCCACCAGGGTTGAATTAGGACCTTTTTTAAAACTTGTCTGTAATCTATCGCATGCCCGCTTGATGAGCATACCCAATAGTGAGGGCCTTTAAAGACAAATATCTCATCACGATATTTTCAGCAGGAAAAATTGAAAAGAGTCGTTCGATATTCACTACACGGGTATTTTGGAGAGTCTTCGGGTAAGGTCTATGAGAAGGCAGCTCATTTTTACAAGGAAAGACGTGGGAATGCTTGGTAAAATTTTTAATCTTCAACAATGGAAGGAGATCCCAAAGGCGAAAGTACAGGTTACAATCCACCCCAATCAAGACTTGGACTGGAGGAATTTAAGCATTGAGAGCCAACTGGTACCATATGTCGATGCTAAAATGTGCTGCTTGTGAATTCTTTTATACAAAAAATTGCAAAAAAAATTTTTTTAATGTAGAATTATTGCAAGCTTAAAACACACAATATGATAGACATTCAAATAAAAACTTTCAACTTACAATGTTTATTCAGGACAATACAGATTTCATAGATAATACAAGTTTGTAGGTTACATAAACAATACAATTTGGCAGCTTACAATAAAGGTAAGCGGGTTGAATCTCAGGCTGGTAGGTTACACAGTTAATATAGTTTGGCATGAAAGTCAATACAGGTATTCAGCTTACACAATGCAGGTTTGCAGCTCACATAAAGTCAATTACACATTTGCGGGTTCTTCTCTGCAGCGGTAACGTTTCATCATGTCTTGGACTGTTACGGTCTGGTGTTCTTTTCCAACATATTGCATTGCCTAAGGAATTATCCGATCCAAATACATGTAGATGGCTAGATCTGTGGCTGCAATCACCAAATCCCATCCATGGTTCTCTCGCTCCAAATAGTCTTTTAGTAGATGGAACTTGATAAACTGTTCCAACTCTTCTTGAGGTACTCGCACAATGTCGTTGCGATCCCAACTTTCATCCTCTTCCATGAAGGAATGGGAATTCTTCAAATTTTTTTCACAATGTCCAGGTAGGAAAAGGATTGCAGGTTTTTATGGCTAGGGTGAATCTCCTCTTGTCTATTGTCAAAGGGACACTCACACATATACGATAAGGCACCCATTGCCTCTGATAACGCATCCATTCAATCGAAACGAGATAGTCACAGTTGGGTCTGGCGGTCATGATCATTGGAACACAGGGAACAGGGAGTATCAATTGAGCTTCAATCGAGCGGCTGAGACATGAAGAGACATGAGCCTCGCTTATAAAGCCAGCAGACAACAACAGCAACAACAAAAAAATTTTGTTACAGCTTGCCTAGTATAGTGGCAAAATGCTTCATTCCGAGGTTGTGAAGAACTTCCAAAATAATCTCCTTTACGTGGGGTCGTACTGCCAACCTTCCGTTTTTTAATGCATTGACTTCTTTCTCCCGTCTAGGGACGGATTTAAGCAAGTCTTGTATCAATTGGTCCATCGTGCCTGGTATAAACTCCAATGCTGGCTCATTTTCAGATGCGGAAAAGTTTCAGAATCCATTTCAAAATAAATGTCAGAATTCAGGTCACTTTCCGTGTCGGAAATAAAGTTTTTCAAGTTTGCTGCATCCATGTCGGGGCCATATACATCTCGTAAAACCTGCAATGCGAATGCACCCCATCCAATGCTAATTTTATCTCTTTTAAGTAGTTTCTAACGACACTAGGGACATGAATTTTTGCCACTCTTCACCCTTTGTTTTAAGCAAATTGAGTGGATTGTGTGTTTGCATTCATTCAGTGTGTACCGTTCAGAATCATCACTTTTCAAACAGATGCTGCATTCAGAGAAATCGTTGCTTCTCCGTGTTTGCATGGTGCGCTTCTCTGGGAATCGTTGTTTTCAGATTGAATCATCCTTGAGAAATGGTTCCAAACACGGATGCTTGACAATCTCGGAACCGTGAAGTCAATTCGTTTCACCGCACTGCTTGCGTGAACTGAGAGTGTGATCGCCGTCGTGACGTTGAGTACGGGGACAAAATTTTGTTTTGTGTCGCAAGAGATTGAGGCACTGATATTAATTTGTATTCACTTCAAAATTTGCAGAAGCCTTTGCTGAGTTTTAAGCTAATAACTCATTTTAAAAAAATATTTTTTTTTACTTGTAGAGGACAGTTTTAACTGTCCCTTTACTTTTTCATTTCAAATATTTCCACACACAAAAAACATTACACACAAAATGCATTTAGTCTCTTTATTTACAATTTAAATTTTTCAAGATACAGGTACTTGATCAACATGGTTTGTCCCTTTCATCTGGTTCCCGTCTTGTCTCTATCTTTATTACAATGTGCATCGATGGCATGGTTCGTCAAATCAATGTCTCTCTATTACAGAGAATCACTTTACTCTTGCCAAGTGGCTTCGCTCCTAAAGTCGCTGATTGGTTTTCATGACGGGAATAATTTGGTAACATTAATTCAACCCAATATCTTGCACAAACATCCCCTCATTACGCTAGCCGAGATGCCCAGTATCGCATAATAGTAGAGACGTTTTCTAGACCGTGCCATGCAATCATCCAGAGCTTCCAGAAAGAATTCGGCTACGTTCAAAGTAATAAATTCAATTTCAAACATTTTTACGGGAAACTTTTCGTAGATGAAATGAAGATGCAGCATAAACAATAGAAGGAGGTAAGATTCCGTGACCAAATCCACTTTGCCCTCGGATTTTATGGCATTGAATCATTGTTGAATTTAGTTTTCCAAGTGGTTGGGTGTGGATAATTTGTCAGCATTCTTTTGTATAATGACCACGAGTTTAATATTGAGACGAATGTTGTTGTAAAGAGGATGTATCGAATCCATTGGTATAGATGCAATTGCTTTTGAGAAATGAGGGTTTGTTCCGAGGGTAAACGCCAAGCTTTCATTTCTTAAGAAAACTGACTAACAATTTCACTAAGCATGGCTTTATTTAAAAGAGAAAGATGCAATTTGACATGAAGAATGAATTGATCCATTGACAGCAAGCTTATAAACCATACACTAAAAATATAAAAATAATATTTATTTACTGTACAATGAACAATTATTTTGTTACTTCTTTCACTTCATTTGTTCTCTTTATTACAGAGTAATTTTTTTCCATGCTTCAGATAGTATGGCAGTTTCAACACCATGCACCAATTATTAAATCCATACTGTAGTACAATCCTCGGGATTTTTCATGTCTCTTTTCTATCGTTCATTCCGCTTACGTGCATATGTTTCCAAAACACTCTCTGGTTCTTCTTTGACCGATTCTCCATCGATGGAACCTTTCACTGATTATTCATCCTCTGGAATACAACTAAACGACATCCTATTCTAGTAATGCTCATAGAAAATTCGGTTTTCAGGGGGCAGTTGCAAAAAGACAGGTTTCCCATTCATACCTTCAATGGGCCAGGGCAAGGTCTTTTCAGGAAGGGACGGTTGATTGTTGGACAAACAGTCTTTAATAGATTTGTCAGACAAGGTTTAACCGTCCATACACTCAATCCTGTTGACATGGGTCAATGTCTCCTTTTCTCCAATGCGAAATATGCTCGTAATAGGTTTCCACAGCCTCTGGTATCAGGGATCCATGGTCAGATGAGAGCTTTAGAATAAAAGTTGCAATGACACAAAAAGTTGAGAGTCAACCTTTAAATTACAAACTAAAAAAAATTAAATATTTTACAAGCATTGCAATTTGATTTTTAATTTTTTCTTTGTTGGTGCATTCTTATTACGCCAATCTTCGAACGCCATTCATTGGTAAGGATTTTATTCTGAGGCCTTTTCCCCACATTTGCTTTTTGACTTGCAATTTATTTTTTAGTGCAATTATTTCTGGGTTTGAATCATCTTCTTTTGTTTTCAGCTCTTCTTTTGCTTTCAACAAACCCCTTTGAATTGTTTGAGATACGGTCATCCGAATCGCTTCAGATCCTTCTAGATTGACTTTTTCTATCCTATTTTGTTGTGATGGACCTGCAATCGTAGCACGTGAATTAATGTCATAAAATGAACCTAATGGTAATATAACATCATCTTTTGTTGGCCTGGGCCGATAGCATAATTCGGTCAATATCCAACACGGTGCACATCGTGGTGATGAATTATCTGTCAAATTCCCTTCAGATCTAGAATACATCAGCCTCATGCAAAAGTACCTCAGCTTGGATTGTATTTGTCTCATTTCAAAAGAATCTTCTGGTTTAGAACCCCAGTCAGAGTCAGAATTCCAGTCTGAAGGTTTCTGAAGTCCCAACTAGAGAAAATAATTCTCCTTCACCTCCTTTTGACAAAAGGGACATGAAGTATTTTTGGATAACCAAATTTTAATGCAAATGGAATGAAAGACATGATTGCATTGCAATTCAAATGTATCGTTCTCTTGGAAGCTTTCCAAAACATATGGAGCAATGCTCCATCATTCTAATAGTTGAAACACATAAAGCGTGCTGACGCTTATAAAAAGCATTAAAAAACTTTTTTTTTGTATAGAATAGTTTTTTTACTGTTTTCTTTTTAAAAATATTTTCACACAGAAATATTAATAGCTGTTTATTATTTTATTTTCCAAATGGCTTCAAGAGTAACTTTGTCCATGCATCAGATTACATGGTTCTCGTTTAGTCAATCGTCTCCAGAGCAAATAGGCTTTGGTGACGGCACAGCTTTTTCTGTGACACATTTTGCAAGGATATTTCAATTTATTCGGTTCTGGATCTAAATACACGTTCATCTGTTCGGGGGCAATTATTTTCAGAGACATTAACAAACCAACCACATACACGTCCATTATTTTAGATTCGACGAGAGCGGCCATCACACGCGTTTCCCATTGAGCAACGAGAGGGTATCGAAAGCAGAGTGTGTCCATGACTACTACACATTCAGACTCATCCACCGCCAAAGCTACCAATCCTCCTGGTTCGTCACGAGATATAAATTGCAAAGACGTGTCAGCATTTGCCCAAGACGTGGATTCCATAGTTTCTGTTAGACATTTAAAAAGTCGGATCCAAATTTTTATGCTCTCCTTGTGTTATTTTTCCAATCCCGTTCCATGATCTCAATGAAAGTAAGCACACCGATTCGAACCCGATCTTTTTGAGTTTCGTGATTTGTGGTTGGCAGCAACTGCCATGCAAATCGAGCGAGTATTTAAACTCAACTCATGTTAGTTTTTCTGAGATTGAAGGAGAAACAGAAATATAAGAAGTGTGTGAGTGGTTTAACTCTTAGAGGGAGAGAACGGCTGGTTGGCAATGCAACTGCAGGTTGCATCACCATTTTAGATTAGAAATTCATTTTACAATATTAGAAGACGGTTCGAATCGGATGTCTCTGGTAATGTTGCTTTTTGAACTTATTGTTTTTTTTATCGCTCCAGTAACGAGCAAAGTGACTTTATGATTGATTATTAAAGACCAATTTTAAGAAACTGTTTTTCGTCTTCATGCCTCCTCGACACATAAATTTCACTGCTAGCTTTGCAAAATTTAAATTAGTTTACCAATAATTGTAACAAATTTGGTTATGGGCCCAGTCCATGTATTGTGTCGAGACAGGCTAAGCAGTTGAACCAGGCCATGAACTTTGTCTATTTAAATACTGTTCCAGTCTAGAACTATTTTTTATGAACTCTGTTGCTAGTACGCTAAATCGAGTAACAGGTATGGAGTTTAACAACCAGATATCAGTGTTGACTCCAAATAACTGGAACACGTGGAAGCATGATATGCAAGTACTCTTAATGCATTATGGTTGCTGGCAGTTTATAGTACAGACCAATCCAGAGCAAACTGATGAAGAGGCAACATACAAGGAAAAATTAGATCTACAATTTCGTAAGGATAGATGTTATACGTCGATCTATACTAATATCAGTTCAGATTTGAAAAATCTGATAACGGAAACGACTGACGGAGTAGCGGCATGGAAGATATTAAAAGATCACTTCGAACCAGTCACAAAAGCAAGAGTAATTCAACTATTAGATCAATTTTTTGGAACAAAATACCAACCAGGGGAAGATGTTGGAATCTTCATATCTCGTGTAAAGACAGCGGCAACCAGACTACAAGAAGCGGGTCATAAATTGGACGACCTGTACATAGGATTTCAATTAATAAGGTGGCTTCCTCAGGAATTCCAGTCTACCGTGCAACAAATCTACAGATGGAAAGAAGAGGACTTCAGAGTTGTCAAAATTGAAGCAGAGCTGATATTAGAAGCCAATCGTCTTCAGTTGATGAAGCAAGATTTGGAGAAAGCGGAGAATGCTTACTTGAGCAGTTTCACTTCGAAGAAGTCGAAGACGTTACCTGGTGCTACGGCTGCAGCTCATGGAGATCCAAATGGCAAGAATGATTACCAAAAGAAAGGTGGTAAGGTATTTAACTGTAAAACTATTAAAAATGTTAAACAATCTATTAAGACTATAGGTCCGTGTTATGTATGTAATAAGTACGGGCATCTTAAAGTAAACTGTAAAGAGAAAAAAGTCTCTACAAAAATCTCCTTCAACTGTAAATGAAACTTTTAACACAGAGTTTAATATAAATTTAAGATTTTGTGAAGCTGAATGTAGTCTTTTAGAACTAGATAAACAACTCGTAACTAGTTGTATCTTATTTGAGGAAAACTCTGATAAAGGTGTTTGGGTAATAGATACTGCTGCCACGAGTCATTTTTGTAATGACAAGAGTTTATTTTTAGATCTTAAACCGATAACTAACATGAAAATGTCGTTAGCAACGGAGGATAAAAATTGTCCCGTAGAAGGAATCGGTACACTTAGATTTCGGGTAAAATATAAGGGGAATTTTCATGAAATAACTTTGACTGATGTTTTATTTAATCCTAAGTTGAGGAGAAATTTGTTATCCGGTTCCAGATTAGAAAGTAAAGGTGCGCATTTTGTGGGTACTAAAGGTAAAATTAATGTTTTTAATAAAGACTGGATAAAATTGTTCTCGGCGACACGCCATGAAAATTTGTATTTTTTTAAGCCGGATCATTATATTATACCAAAGAGTAAAGAAATTAGTTTTTTTAGTGATGTAACCGCTAAAATAAAAAACGGATCAATAGAAATATGGCATCAACGCTTTTGTCATGTTAATAACGATTACTTGGTAAAAACTAGTAAAAATGATAGTGTAAAAGGTCTCCCACGCTTAACTGATAATGGTAAGACTCATTGTATACCGTGTAAATTAGCAAAGTCCAAGAGAGTTTCATTCAAAAGACGGGGGCCGTAAGATCAGAACGTCCATTGGAATTGTTGCATATGGACCTCTGTGGTCCAATGCCAACTGAAAGCCAAGGCGGTAATAAATATTTCTTGAGTATAATTGACGATTATTCAAGAAAGGTGACTGTATTTCCCATCCGAAATAAATCTGACGTATTTCATACGTTTATAAGATTTCAGAAACGAGCAGAACGTTTTCTAAGTAAAAAGGTAATAGCAGTTAAAACTGATATGGCGGACTAGAATTTTGTAATAAGGATATGGATAATTTCTTGACAGAACTGGGTATAAAGCATGAGGTAACAAATTCATATACGCCAGAAATGAATGGGGTCGCGGAGAGATTCAATTTAACCGCTCTAGATGGCATCAAAACATTGCTTAAGTCTAGTGAAGTTCCCCATAAGTTTTGGGGAGAAGCATTACTTTGTTTCACTTATGCGTGGAATCGAATTTGTCACAAAGACAGTAACAAAACTCCTTTCAAAAAATATTCAGGTAGAAAACCATCGGTATTGCATCTAAAACCTTTTGGATGTTTGGCATATGCTGGTGTGCCAAAACAAATTAGAAAAAAAATTCGATATGCGTGCGAAAATGGGAATTATGATGGGATACGCACAACGTACTAAGGGTTATAGGATATGGTTGATAGATGAAAATAAATTAGTCGAGACTATTAATGTAAGATTCGATGAAAATAAGAGGGGAATTAATTTTAAACAGAAAGTTAATAGTAACCTTGGATATAATTTAAACCTTCCTGATTATTATGATGATGACGATGATTTTGATAGAGTAAAAGATTCATTAACGAGTCGTTCAGTTTCAAAGACAAGTACGGAAACGCCCTCAACATCTGAAAAGCCAGGTGTATCTTCCGATAATCATAGTTTGATCCCATGTACGGAGGTTAAGTGGATTCGAAATATAGGTAGGAAAGTAACTGGATCTAACGTATATTATAGTATAGAAGGGGAAGCAACCCGATTGAAATCTTTTAACGAAATAGAGAGATACTGTAAGAGGCATAATATTGAGTATGATCCTAGTTTATTTAATTTTAGAAAAGATGATAGCGAATCCCAGAGATTTTCAGATTTGTCAGAGCAACAAGAAGCTCTTATGGTTGAAGTAACTATTCCTAATTGTTACAAACAGGCGATAAGATCCAGAGACGCATCTAAATGGCATGATGCAATGGATAAAGAAATTAACGTAACGAAGGAACGTAAAGTTTGGGATTTAGTTGATCATCCGGATATTATAAAAATTTTAGAAAACCGTTGGGTTTATACCATTAAATATGATGAAAATAATAAAATTGTTAGATACAAGGCCCGCTTAGTTGCGCGAGGTAACACACAATTACGAGGTGAGTCATTTGACGAGGTATTTCAAGAATACAAATTAGAACTTTCAAAAGTTAAATCATTAAAACTAAGATGTTATTCAGACTCGGATTTTGCTACAAATAGGGATGATCGAGTGTCAATGGGAGGGTTCATAACTTTTATAGACGAAACTCCAATTTCATGGCGAACTTTCAAGCAAAAATCCGTTAGTGTGTCGACCATGGAAGCTGAGTATGTTAGTTTAACAGAAGCAGCTAAGGAATTCATTTGGCTAAAGAATGTAATTGATAATAAAAGTTTAAATTTGGTATTAAGTGAAAATGTAATGTTTTGTGATAATCAAGCTGCTATAAGTTTTTCAGTCACCAGTAGAAAATTATAGAACAAAACATATCGATGTTCGTTATCATTTTCTAAGAAATTTGATATACAAGGTTTTCCAAATTAAATATATAGGTACCAAAAATAATTTGGCGGACATTTTTACCAAACCCATGGTAAAGGAAAAATTGTTAGAATTTTGTAGAAAATTATTTCTTTTTAGAGAATAAGACTTTTTTTCTTTAAGATTAAAATATTAGTTTATTTCAATAAAGATTGTGAATAAAATGTATTTTTTTTGTGTTAAATTGTATAACATGTGATTATAGATTAAAATTTACTGATTTGTAAGAGATAATGGTGCGAGATTGGAAAAAGGGGGCCGACTATTAGACATTTAAAAAGTCGGATCCAAATTTTTATGATCTCCTTGTGTTGTTTTTCAATCCCGTTCCATGATCTCAATGAAAGTAAGCACACCGATTCGAACCCGATCTTTTTGAGTTTCGTGATTTGTGGTTGGCAGCAACTGCCATGCAAATCGAGCGAGTATTTAAACTCGGCTCATGTTAGTTTTCTGAGACGGAAGGAGAAACAGAAATATAAGAAGTGTGTGAGTGGTTTAACTCTTAGAGGGAGAGAACGGCTGGTTGGCAATGCAACTGCAGGTTGCATCACCATTTTAGATTAGAAATTCATTTTACAATATTAGAAGACGGTTCGAATCGGATGTCTCTGGTAATGTTGCTTTTTGAACTTATTGTTTTTTTTATCGCTCCAGTAACGAGCAAAGTGACTTTATGATTGATTATTAAAGGCCAATTTTAAGAAACTGTTTTTCGTCTTCATGCCTCCTCGACACATAAATTTCACTGCTAGCTTTGCAAAATTTAAATGAGTTTACCAATAAGTGTAACAGTTTCCATGATCTATCCACCTTGTTTCTAGCCACAGTAAAATGTTTAAAAGCTATCGATTAAATATGTCTAGCCACAAAAGCTTAAAAGCGCTTAAATGTTTATAACAGTGGGCGTTTAAATGGCTGTTGTCAAATATTTCTAGCCACAAAAGCTTTAAACCGTATAAATGTTTCTAGCGACGGGCACTGTGGTTAAATATTTCAATCCTGTAACTCGGCCTCCGTGGCCATTTTCTTGGTATCCTTGGCGTCTTCTTCAGAGGGTCGCTTCTTTTTCGTCTTGCCCCGCTGTTCTCGACGCCATTCTGCTATGTCGGCCACCTGTCCTCGTACATATTCGACGTATATGTCTTTATAGTCGGTGTTGGTGCACGTTCCATCGAAAATACTTTTCAAAAAGGATCGACACTCTTGAGGGGTATTTACCACCTCATAGCCATAACATAATTCACGAATTTTCAACGCGATCGAAAAAATGAAACCTATTCGGAATCTACTCGTTGAGACGATTAAGAATATGTATGATTTGTGTTTATGGGTCAAAAAATAAAAAAATAATAAAAAAAAATTAAACTTTTTTTTTATTTCGTTCGGCCATAGTTCACGAATTTTAAGAGCAATCGTCAAACACAATACGTATTAGGAATCTACTCGTCGAGATCATTCCGAATATGTATGGTTTGTATTTATGGGCCCATAAATAAAAAAAATAATAATAAAAATTTAAGCTTTTTTTTTATTTCGTTCGACCATAATTTACAAATTTCAGGGCGATCGTTAAACACAATACATACTCGGAATCTACTTGTCGAGACGATTCCGAATATTATAGTTGTGAAGGTCCCTCGAGACCTCACTTTGAGAACGAGAATAATTTTGAGTCACAAAAGAACCAGTATCCATTTTTATAAATAACTTTCTTTATTTGGTTATCTTTCCCAAATAGAATCAAAGACTTATTAACAATTGTTTCTACCAATATTATGAGGTTTTAAAGATGATATCCTTTAAATTAACTCAATTAATTAATAATCTAATTAATTATTTTATTAAATAACGATCACGCAGAAATTACCACGATAAGAGATCCCAGAATTATATTTAATAATATTCTTATTGAACATTTAACTTTAATCTGACTCTTAAAACTTTAATGAGACTTTAAATTCAAAATAATATTTACCACTCGGAGTCTCAATTCTTCATGAGATTAAATTATCGACAACAATAAGACTTCAATTCAAATTCACTATAACTCTATGTTTCAATATCTATCTCCTACTGCACTAACTTTACTATTTCGTTTTACTTAAATACTGAATCTAATCTACATAACAAGGAATCCTGTCCGCTTTTTGGAGTTGATTGGAAATAGGTAGGGAATTAAATTTCCCTAAAAAGGTCGGTTCAGAAGGTTAGTGATAAAGTTCCGTATAGATTCGTCACATAGTTTGTGTTTATGGGCCCAGAAATAAAAAAAAATTTTAAACTTTTTTTCTTTATTTCGTTCGACCATAATTCACGAATTTTCAGGACGATCGTCAAACACCGTGCATATTCGGAATCTACTCTTCAAGACGATTCGAAATATGTATGGTTTGTGTTTATGGGTCCAGAAATAAAAAAAATAATAAAAATAATTTTAAACTTCTTTTATTTCGTTCGACTATAATTCACGAATTTTCAAACGATCGACACTAACGATACATATTAGGAATATACTCATCGAGACGATTCGAATATGTATGGTTTGTGTTTATAGGCCAGAAATAAAAAAAAAAAAAATATTTGAAACTTTATTTTATTTCGTTCAACCATAAATCACGAATATTTAGAACGATCAACACAAACAATACATACTTGGAATATACTCGTCAAGACCTTTCAGAATATGTATTGTTTGTGTTTATGGGCCCTGAAATAAAAAACAATGTTTTAAATTTTTTTTATTTCGTTCGACCATATTTCACGAATTTTCTGAGCGATCGTCAAACACATTACATATTCGGAATTTACTGGTCGAGACGATTCCGAATATGTATAGATTGTGTTTATGGGCCCAAAATAAATAAAAAAAATAGTAAAAATATTTTGAACTTTTTTTTATTTCGTTCGACCATAATGCTCGAATTTTCAGGACGATCGACACAAACGATACATATTTGGAATCTACTCGTCCAGACGATTCCGAATATGTATGGTTTCAGTTTATGGTCACATAAACAAAAAAAAATAATATTTTAAACTTTTTTGTATTTTGTTCGACCATAATTCACGAATTTTCAAGACGATCGTCAAACACAATACATATTCGGAATCTACTCGTCAAGTTGATTCCAAATATGTATGGTTTGTGTTTATGGGCCCAGAAATAAAAAAAATAATAAAAATATTTTGAACATTTTTTTTTTATTTCGTTCGACCATAATTCACGAATTTTCAGGAGGATCAACACAAACAATACATATTTGGAATCTACTCGTCAAGACCTTTCAGAATATATTTTGTTTGTGTTTATGGGCCCAGAAATAAAACACACTTTTTAAAAAAAATTTATTTCGTTCGACCATAACTCACGAATTGTCAGAGAGATCGTCAAAGACAATACATATTTGGAATTTACTCGTCGAGACAATTCCGAATGTGTATAGTTTGTGTTTATGGGCCCAGAAATAAAAAAATAATAATAAAAAT
The DNA here is from genome assembly GCA_019973935.1 of Trichonephila clavipes. NCBI lineage: Eukaryota > Metazoa > Arthropoda > Arachnida > Araneae > Nephilidae > Trichonephila > Trichonephila clavipes. The sequence goes on along the minus strand of BMAU01000193.1, from coordinate 762,564 downwards.
ATTTTAAACTTTTCTTTATTTCGTTCGACCTAATTCACGAATTTTTAGGACTATCAACACAAACGATATATATTTGGAATCTACTCGTCCAGAGGATTTCGAATATGTATGGTTTATGTTTATGGGTCCAAAAATAAAAATAATATTTTTTAAACTTTTTTTTTTTTATTTCGTTCGACCATAATTCACTAATTTTCAAGACGATCATCAAACACAATAGATATTTGGAATCTACTCGTCAAGACCTTTCAGAATGTATATTGTTTGTGTTTATGGGCCCAGAAATAAAAAAAAATTAATTTTTATTTCATTCGACCATAATTCACGAATTTTCAGAGCGATCATCAAACACAATACATATTTGGAATCTACTCGTGAAGACAATTCCGAATATGTATGGTTTGTGTTTATGGGCCCATAAGTAAAAAAAAGATTTAATTTTTTTTCGTTCGACCATAATTCACTAATTTTCAGAGCGATCGTCAATTACAATACATTTAATTCAATTACATTGCATTTTGAATATTCCCGTTGGAACTGAATTGCAAGTCAATGGATGCAAAAACGAGTACATTATGAATACTTTTGTAGGAATTGAAGACGGATTTTTGTATAACCCCCTGGTTCATAGTCACGAGAGCAATTTTTTTGTCTTTCGCCACGTTTCTAATTCTACGGGATGGGTTCTGACACGAGAGGCCATGCTGGATTTTATTCTGTCGGGATTTGCAAATCCCTCTCTGTACGTTTACACGGACCATGCAAAGGTACTCATTTGGACGGATGAAATGGTATGGACGGTGGGGAAACGACCACATCCCGATTGGACATTGGTAGGATATTTGCAATGGAAACTTGTTCGTCCGCAGGGGAAATTGGTCTTTAGGAGTTTTAACGATTTGATATTCGGAGCAAGTGTGCAGCAGAAGGACAATCACGATGAGGGAGAAAACCAAGAAGCAAGCCGATGCATGTTGTAAAAATGAATCAAGATATGTTGTAGACAGGTAGAAAAACCAACAAGCAAGCCGATGTATGTTGTGGAAATGAATCAATATATGTTGTAAATGATAAAAATTTTGCCATCTGATGCACGAAGAATAATTCTCTGTAATAAAGGGGTAAAGAGAAGGCGGAAACCAGATGAAAAGTGACAAACCATATTTACTAAGTAGATTGTACCTATCGCAGGAAAAATGTCAATTATAAATAAACAGTAAGAAACAAAAAAGATTTTGTGTGTATGGAAATTTTTGTAAATGAAAAAGAAAAAGGACAATCAAAATTGTCCCTACCAGTAAAAAAAAATTTTTTTTTTTTCTTGAAAGGTTTATAAGCTCGCTGCTGCTTAGAGTTGTCAGCTTCAATTGGTTTGCTTCAACAGATTATTTTGTTGACTTGTTACAACAGATTATTTTGACAACTTGCTTCAACAGATTGCCTAGATTATTTCCATTCTCAGGAGATTAAATGACCCATTTTATACGGTCATGGTCCATTACAAAACTTTTCCTGATTTTCTGACCCAGTACGTTCTTAATTGTCATGTGGGCACTCGAATTGAAATGCAGGGTTGTAAATGGAATGATGGTATTGTTGTGATCGAGTTTATAAGGACCCAGAGTGGGTTCCTGTATAATATGGAACATGAATATAATGAATATGGACGTGCCTTCATGTCCAAATATGTCTCGGCAGAGAATGAATGGACACTGGCACCCGATGATTGGTTCGATATGGTGATTAATCCATTTATTCGTAACTTTCCCATTTTGAAAGTACTTACGCCAAACATGAATATTCACATTTGGACCACTCGTGCGAACGACAAGAGATTGTGCTGTCCGGAACTTTTTTCAACCGTGGCCTATCTGGAAATGAAACGTGTACGGAACCCCCGGTCCGAGGGTAGAAGGATCTTTAAAAGTTTGATGGATTTGCCACCCTTGTGTGACTTAATGGAAGCCTCAGACAACATGGCTTCCGACCAGATGGCTTCAAATAATGCACAGGTGAATCCCCAGGCCTCAAATAACAGGCAGATGGATGATTCTTCCGAGGTCTCAGTGACCACAAATACACCCAGAAACATTGAAAATAGCGACCCAAGAAGAAAGCATCGGATTGAAATGAAAATTAATACACATAATGACAAAGATGAGAGAATAACTTGATCTAAAAAACAAGACAATTAAAAGAATACAGGGTGTGCAACGACACAAACACTGGGCAACTTCAATAGCGCGTTGGACCACCTCCAGCTGCAATACATGCTGTCACACGGTCCGGCATTGAGTTAATTAGACACCTTATGTTCTCCTGAAGCAGATGGGCCCACAAATCTTGATCAGCCAACTCTAAATCATGTACAGAGTGACAAGATGGCATCTGCCATTTTAGTGGATCCCACACGTGCTCTACAGGGGACAATTGGGGAAGCGGGGCGGTCAAGGAAGAGTCTGAAAATGACGTAGGAAGTCTTGAGAAACTCTTGCTGTATGCGGACGAACATTATCTTGCGGGAAAATTGCCCCTGGTAGACCATTTAGGAAAGGTCCTGCATGGGATCGAAGAATATCATCAACGTAACGTTGTCCCGTTAAGGTTCCACGCATCACAATTAAAGTGGACCTGCTAACATAGGCTATGGCCTCCCAGACTATTACACCAGCGTTGCGGGCAGTGTGACGTAAAGGGAGTTTTTTTAGAGTTATAGAATTTTAAATTGCAATAAAACAACGATGTATTATTCGATTGACATGAATTTTTTTTATTCGAAAGATAGTCTTGTGGTATTACATTATAAATATGATTTCTGGCATATGACTGCCACGGCTGGCTCGGATGTAGTCCAATTTTCGATTACTTTTTCCAACATTTGTGGCCGTATATCGGTAATAACACGGTGAATGTTGTCTTCCAAATGGTCAAGCGTTTGTGGCTTATCCGCATAGACCAATGACTTTACATAGCCTCACAGAAAATAGTCTAGCGGTGTTAAATCACAAGATCTTGGAGGCCAATTCACAGGTCCAAAACGTGAAATTAGGCGGTCACCAAACGTGTCTTTCAATAAATTGATTGTGGCATGAACTGTGTGACATGTTGCGCCGTCTTGTTGGAACCACAGCTCTTGAACATCATGCTTGTTCAATTCAGGAATGAAAAAGTTAGTAATCATGGCTCTATACCGATCACCATTGACTGTAACGTTGTGGCCTTCATGGTTTTTGAAGAAGTATGTACCAATGATTCCACCTGCCCATAAAGCGCACCAAACAGTCAGTTTTTCTGGATGTAACGGTGTTACGACATACACTTGTGGATTAGCTTCACTCCAAATGCGGCAGTTTTGTTTGTTGACGTAGCCATTCAACCTGAAGTGCGCTTCATCGCTAAACAAAATTCGCTTATTAAAATCGGGAACAACGGCAATCTCGATTTGGGCCCTTTCGACGAATATACGCCTTGCTGGATGATCGTTTTGATGAATTGCCAAACCAAACTGAGAATAAATCACTTGACAGCTGTTAAATCGGTCGCCATCTTGGAAAGTAATGCCAACTTAAACTTCTATACCTGAAAAAAAACACTCTTTAAAACAGTGGGGGGGGGAATTGTACCGCTCACCAGGGCGCCTCCACACCCTTACACGGTTATCTTCTGTCCCCAAAACCAACCGGGATTCATCACTAAACACAACCTTTTGCCAATCTGTGACATTCCTCATTTATCTGGCTTGGCACCACTGTAGACGCAGTTGCCGATGTTCCGGTGTTAAAGGGAGTGCACGGAAAGGGTGCTTGGATTTCAGATTTGCTTCTGCAAGGTGTCTGGAAATTGTTTGTGGAACAATTGCTACGCCTACGTTTGCTGGTATCGTCGAACGAGTCACTGTGGGGTCCACAAGTGCTTGCTGCACGATCCTTCGATCCTCTCTCCTCGTGGTCTTCCTGGTCGCTCCAGACCCGATTTTCCGCGCATGGGTACTTTCTCGCGTCCACTGCTCCCAACAATTTCTAACGGCACACTCCGAACGATCCACCTGGCCAGCAACACGGAGCGTCGACCAGCCTGCATTTTTCATCCCGATGATCAGGCCTCTCTGAAACTGGCTTAACTGTGAGAAATGTCTTCTTGCACGTTTACCTGGCAAGTTTCGCTTACCAAAGTCTTCCTAGAATCGGCGGGTATTCGTCACATTTATTAATCTTCGAATTTGCGCTGACTTATACAGCACCCTTTTCCTGATTGTAGCGCCACCTCGGCGTGTATGAGCATGCGTATTGGCACAAAACTTCGATCATTTGCATATCACATTACGCTGTACTTATTTGCAAAGTTTCGCGATTGTACTTCGCTTCTATCTTGGGTCGTTATTTTCAATGTTCCTGAGTGTAATATGCAGTTGGATGATTCTTCAGATAAAATTACCTGAGATAATTTACATGTGTCTTCAGATAATATGGCCTCAGATAACATAGCGATGTCTTCTGAAATTGAGGCTTCAGATAATACGACCCTCAGATGAGGGGGATGTGTCTTGTGGTAATAGGACCTCGAGTAACATGTCTTCTGATAATGTGGGAAATAGGCAGAGGGAAACAAATTTGCTTGAAGGAAAAATTATTTGGATTGGAAGAAACATGCAAATACCCTCAAAGATTTGGAAGGTCGCATAAGAATATTTTAAAAGAAAATTGTCACTGGTAGTCTTGAAAATATTTGTAACATTAAGAAGTTTCCTTAAAAAAATTCCTTTTTAATAAGGCTTTATAACAGTGTTACTCAAACTGTGGGGCGCGCATCCTGCGGGGGCCATGGTAACCGCGAGCATATTGAAAATAAAAGCTTTAGAAAAATAATTTTTCGGAATGAAGTAAAACAAAATGCTTTCTGACATAATAAAAAATAGACATTTACACTGATATAATTTATTTTATCATCTGGTGATCATCAAAAATAAAAGATTCCTCTTCAACCAATCATTAGCCATCTTTGATCCTATAACCAAATTAAAGAAATATTTTGTTTGCTTTACTGTAATCACACGATGAGAGATTTTTTATTACGTTTCTTTTAACCTAAAATATTACTTTAGCTGACCTTCGAACTTACTGGTATGGTTATCTCCGTCGTTTTTTTAGGGAAGTTGCAAATATAATATATTTCTGTTTCGCCTTTTTCCATGTGAAAGAGTTTTATAATATATGGATAAGCATATTGAGCACTTTGAAGAATTATTTGGCCAAGATTTATTTTTATCAGTATTCTGAAACATATAATGCATAATAAAAAAAGTTTTACACAATTATTGTTTAGAACATGGTACACTTTCCCCATGAACAATTTTGTGGTTTTGATTGCTGTGTTGTACAACTTATTATGGTTTATATATGTAACTGAGCAGAATATTAAAAAAAATGGGCATCTGTGATCCCTATTGAAGGAAGTTGAAACTGATCAAGCAATTGAAGAATTTACTGAAATAATGCATATTAATCAAGATAACGAAAGTAAATATCAGAAAAGCGTTAGACATGAAACATTTGAGTTGATTTGAAATTTGCAAATGCTGACTAAAGATCTCTATGAAGAAAACTATGAAGCCATAAAGTAGCACTTCGCCTTGTCAAAAAGACACAAGGAAGAAAAAGTTCAAAATGCTATTTGTAGATCATCAAACGACAGCAAAACTACAAAAACGTGAACAAAATATGACAGTTTTGCTGGAAAAAAACGTCTCTCTGTTGTTAGCGAAAAGTGTCTGTGATTTATGTCCTTTATTAAGGACACGCATATTTGGAACATTTTCTTTAGTTTTATTGGATTTTTTCTCAAATTTTCAAAGAAAAATTGAAAAGTCTTTGAAAGTAGGTAAGTATATTTTCTCTTAATTAAATTATTCACTGGAATTGTGATTTTTATTCTGTATAGCAAAAATAATTATAAAATAAATTACAGTTTTAAAACAAACTAAAAACACGCTATTATAGAGAATCGAACTAAGAAGTAAAATAATAAAAATATATATTACTTAAAAGTAACATATACAAAATTTAATAATTATCTTGTTAATTTGTACGGTTTATAATTATGATCGTATTGTAGCATTAGCGCCCAAAAATTGCATTATTATTGCATTCAATACATTATTATTTTTAGGGGGGCGCGATAAAAATTATGATTGAAAATTGGGTCGCCAGTAGTGAAAGTTTGAGAACCACTGCTTTATAAGCTTTCATTGCTTTTAAATTTTTTGGAGCTGCAAAAGTTTTGAGTAACAAGTTGTAAGCTCTTTGGTATTAAGTTGGGTTATTGAAGCTAGCAAATGTCTACTGCTCGAGTCATCTTTGATCATGTGGCCGCTATTCGGCCTGATGTACATTGACAAATTTTACATATCCTTCAGCCTTTTTCGTTGGGGGCTATTTTGGAATTGTTTCAACACCATCTCGAACGATCTGTTCCTGATTTTAGGCGATTGAACCGTCATCAACAGCGTCTGCCCTATTTGTACTTAAAGTTTGTTCGGATGATTCGGATACGATTCCCGAGCCCCAGAGATGCTTTTGGTATTCAATTCACGTGTCGTGTCACCAATTCCGATACACAACGCACTTTGGATAGTAAACAATGAAAGAACGTGTGACGAATCTTTACGGCACATTTCCACTAATACTCTTAGGCGTCTTTGTGGATTGTAAATTCGCGTATATTTCCAATCACCTCTAAAAGAAAAAATGGGATATGTAAAGTAGATAAGTAGATAAGAGTATATATATATATATATATGTCAGGTTTGAAAAGTTTAGATTCAAAATTATGGAAGTAATAAATGAAAATAGAGCGAACTCTTTAGCATCGTGTAAGGATTTGTGGGTACATAAGCCCATTTAAAGGTGCAACGAGCGTTGACGAAGGCGAACGCATACAAGAAAAGGCTTGGCTGGTGTCTCCTCACTAAGATGTTGTCTTTTGTACCACCCGGTTGCGCGGCAAAGGGCCGCCATGTTAGATTTTATGTGATGGAAGCGAAATAAAGAAGTATTTTGAAAATGATGCCCCCTCATTTTACCAGCAGGCCTGGGGCCTGACAAGAGCCGGCAGGATTACTTAAGGAACTGCAAAATACGCCACGAAAACCAATGGAATAAACTTCAAAGGATTTTTTTTTCTTTCGAACGAGCGACTGCATTGGAAACGATACTACCATGGAGGACGACTCTTTCCGGCAGGAGTCATCAGTCAACACTTTGAAACAATTCTTTTTTCCTGAATTTGACACTAATAAGTTTAGCAGTTTTAAAAGTTTTCTTGACTGTTTTGATCAACAATGTTTGGAATATCAAAAAGACGAACAATGGAAGAAGCAAAATATTCCTAGATATCTCACGGGAGTCTATTTAAAATTTTGGTACGAAAACCAACTATTTGAAAAGTGTTACCAAGAAAGCAAAGAATTATTAATGACGGTGTTCGATGCGACGAAACAAGAGGATATTCGAAAATTTCACAACCTAAAATTAAACGACACTAAAGAATTAATTTCCTTTTTTACGGAAAAACTTTCGTTGGGGAAGAAACTAAATTATGATGACAGTTCCATTGTAGAACATATGACATTATCCAGTCCCATTCAATATCAAAAGTTCTTAGTTATTAAGAAGACTTCGACACCCTGCGAATGGATATCAACCATGCGACAATTAATCGCAGTAACACCGGACAGCGCAGACCGAAAACCGGTGGAGACTGGAAGTTATACCCGATGGTATAACCAAGCCGACGGTAGTGTACACAGAGGAACTGATCCACGGAACCGATTCCAATCAAGAGGAAATCATGGACAGCCACATCAATCTCACATGGTGAGATTCAGTGAAAGGCAACAGTTCAATAGTAAACCTAGGCAGTTTGTTGTACAACAGAATCGACTTAATTTTCACTCGCCCAGAAACGAAAATAACCAGAGGCAAAGATGACAACTAATTATTGAGTCAATGGTATGTTCCAAGCACTTTTATACTCTAATTTTGACACAGGAAGTGCAATATATATGTGTCATTAATTCCAATAAATTTATCTAAACAATTAAAAAACATTAAAATTTTAAAAAAATAGTAATGTAAAAATAAGTCAAACTTGTGGGACTATTCATCCCAAAGGTATAATTCAAGTTTATATGAATATTGGATGTATATCTAAGCAAATAGATTTGTTTGTAATTGATACTAAATTGCCTTATATTATTTTAGGACTTGAATATTTACATTTATTTAAGCTTGACATTAGTATTCGTAACATGTGTATTTTTCAATGTGGTAAAAATTTAAGTAATATTAAATTTGTAAATAAGTGCGTTGGTGAGTTGAGAACATATCATGGGACATATTGTAAAACTCTTAATAATGATCAAAATATGAACTACTATAATGCAAATAATGAAGATAATATTAACGTTAAGAATAATAAAGGTTTAGATCAAGTACCAGACAGCCCTGAAGCTGATCTGAAAAGATTGTTTAACCCAGCCATGGTTGTTGAGGACACAGTACCAAAACAAACTAGTGAGCAATGGGAAGATTTAACCCAACTTCTTGACAAATTTCAAACCATATTTTCACAAAATAAGTATGATGTAGGTTGTATCAATTTAGAGCCACAAAGAATTCATTTAATCTCAGACCTTCCTATAAGTTTACGCCCTTATAGAAACAGTCAACAAGAATCTAAAGAAATACAAACACAGATAGAAGAATTGTTAAAAGCAGGTTTTATTAGACCCTCCCATAGCCCATATGCTGCCCCTGTAACTTTAGCATACAAAAAGGATGAAGGGAAAAGATCAAGATTATGAAAAAAACTAAATGAAATCACACGAAAAGATTCCACCCCTGTACCTCTGATAGACTTTGTAAGTGATCATTTAACTCATGCTAAATTTTTCTCTACGCTCGATTTAACAAGCGGTTATTGGCACATTAAAATTCATGAAAAAGACGCAGAGAAACTGGCTTTCACAACTAATTTTGGACTCTATGAATGGTTAAGACTTCCATTTGGCTGGAAAAATTCCCCAGCTGTTTTTCAAAGAACTATAAGACAAATTTTACAAAAATATCAGTTAACTTTTGCTTTAAACTATTTTGATGATATAATAATTTTCTCACAATATTGGGAAAGAAAACATTAAACTCTTAGAAAATCAAAATGTCAGTTTGCACAGGAAAAAATAACATTTTTAGGATATGAAATAACACAAGGTCATTATTCCCCAAGTAATCCAAATATTGAAACAATAAAAAAATTAGCATCACCTAAAGATGTGAAAGAACTCCAAAGATTTCTTGGTTCCATCAATGTTTACCAAAAATTTATTAAAGATTATGCAAAACTTAGAGTACCATTAAATAAATTACTTAAAAAAGATGCAATTTGGAATTGGTCACATGAATGTCAAGAAGCTTATCAAAAGTTAAAGAATTGTTTAATATCAAAATCTATACTTAAATTATACAACTCACAATATCCATGTCTTGTGTTTTGTGACGCAAGCCAGGATTCAATAGGCGTAGTCTTGAAACAACAACACCCAGATGGAACACTTTACCCCATATAGCTTACCACTCGAGACAATTACTTAAACATGAAAAAAATTATACAATTTCAGAAAAAGAGTGTTTAGCAATTATAGATGCCTTAGATAAATTCCACTGTTACCTACATGGATCCAAATTCACAATACATACTGATCATGCTGCTTCACAATGGCTTAAAAGTGTAAAACATTTAACTGGACGTTTATTTCGGTGGAGTTTAAAACTTTCTCAGTATGAATATTCGATAGTTTATATAAAAGGTAAATTAAATGTTGAAGCAGACATGTTGTCGAGGAACCCTGTATGCCATTATATATCAACCATTTGTCATTTTTTAAATACTGATGAAATTATTAAATACCAAAATTCAGAGAACATTAATGATCCAAAATATATAAAAATTAATGATGTATTAACAGTTAAAAAAAAAGAATTTAATTAAAATTGTAGTACCGTTATCTTTAAAAGAAAATTAATTACAACTGCACATGAACAATTTGGTCACCCAGGTGTAAAAAAGATGTTAAAATTAATTTCCCCAATTTACTACTGGAAAGACATTATATTAGACATTTCAAATTTTGTTAAATATTGTGAAACATGTCAAATGAATAAAAAGTCTACACAGAAAAAGTATGGATTATTGGAAGAAGTTCCTGTAGCAGAAGAACCATTTGAAATGATTTCACTAGACACTGTAGGAGGATTTAATTATCATAATTCACAAAAGAAATACCTGCATATTGTTCTGGATCATGCTACCAGATATGCTTGGACATTTCCATCCAAAAGTGTCACTTCTGAAACTTATACTAATTGCTTAAAACAATTTTTTTCAATTCAATGCCCAAAACAACTTTTAAGTGATAGAAATGCTGCATTCACTTCATCTAAATTTAAGAAATTCTTAAAACATCATAATATTAGACAATTACTAACTTCAGCAAATAGACCACAATGCAATGGAAAGAATAAAAGAGTTAATCAGACATTAGTATCAAAATTAAGATGTAAAGTTAATTCAACTACAAAAACTCCTTGGACAAAATTATTAGAACAAGTTACATATGAATACAATAACTCGCCACATGATGTTACTGGCTTTCCACCTGCATATTTAATGTTTGGAACTTTGCCATATGATTCGCCATTACCTAATCAAGTAAAATTAAACTATCCACCTATACAACAAGCTAGACAAACTGCAGTAAACAGAACAATTAAGCATCATAAGATAAATAAACAAAGGTATGATAAACATTATGTTGATGCAAAATTTAAAGTTGGAGATTTAGTCTTATATCAAAATTTCTCATACCCTAATTCAAGTAAACTTCAATCTCCTTATAATGGTCCTTTTAAAAATGTCAGGAAACTCTCAAATGTTACTTATGAAATAGATAAACCAAATCATTATACAGGAAAATTAACAGATATTATTTATTCTACAAGTTTAAAACCTTTTCATTCAAAATTCATGTTCTAATTATGCTAAATTCTTATTTATATTTGTTATAGAGTTTGTTTTCTCAAACATTGGGGAGGGGGAAGAAGTGCATTGTTAATTAAAAAAAATAATAATAATAATAATAAAAGTTGTGTTTAAAATTTGAATTTAAGACTTGTTTACATTATGAAAATCAAAATTTAATGTAATTGAATTTGTATTGTATCTTTATTCATAATGAACACATTATTGAAGACTATTTTTAAAAAAATAATAACTGAATTATGGACTGTATGAAAACATTGTGATGAAGTCAATTACGATACACTGTGTTATAATAATTTCATTGTGATTATTTGTGATATAAGTATATTCTGAAAGTTAAAATATAGTATGTGATGTTATGAAGATTTTATTATGGTTGTATGTTTTTGAAATGAGTTGATTGAGTAGAGATTCTAATAATAATAAACAAAATAATTGTGAAATAAACAATAATTGAATGATGAACATTGAACTATGATTTTTCCAAGACAGGACTGTGTGAAACATTACATTACATTGATTGAATTTTTACCTGTACTTGATATATCTGAAATGCCGTTATTTTTCTTTGCATTTTATATTTCTAGTGATATTTTGATATAATGTTGATGTTGTGTTTATTTTGATAAATTTCTGTGTTATAGTTATGTACTCTTTTTCTGTTTTCGGGAGCTCCTAAACTCATTTTGCTGTTACTTATTTTATATCTATTCTTTGTATGTATTTACTTTACCATTATTCCTAAAATCATGTTATTTACTCTATACCTATTCTTTCTATGTATTTAAGTACTCATTATTCCAACATTCAATACCATTTTGAAGTACTTGTAACTTTTCAACATTTATCACTTTATTAACATTGTTTACTATTGATGCACATTTAGTGAGAATTTCACTTGATCTTATGTTATGTTGTTTTTTCTTAACCTCATTATTATTATAGTCAGAGTGGAAGTATTAGATGTGTGATATTTTTCAGAAAACAATTCTATGTCACACAAAGTTTTATACCAAATTTTTAATACTTTGTTATTCATTGTTGCTATTTTTTTTTTTTTTTTTTTTTTTTTTTTTTTTTTTTTTTTTGTACATGTTAGGATTCACCAGCCCACTCTTTTACATAATTATTATATCTTCTAGATTTTTATTTCATTTGGGGAATTTGATATCATTGAAATATAATTTTTCCCCTGGGGACTTGCCAGTCAGAATTGGCCAATCTGGCTCTGCCAGGATTCAGCAGAGAGGGGGATTTGTCAGGTATGAAAAGTTTAGATTCAAAATTAAAGTAATAAATGAAAATAGAGCGAACTTTTACCATCGCGTAAGGATTTGTGGGTAAAATAAAAAGGTGCAACGAGCGCTTCGATTATAAGAAATATAGTAAGAGCAGATAGATATACAGAAATTCTAAAATTTATGAAGATATTAAAATTCCCCCTTTTAAAAACTATATTCAAAAGCTGGCTAAATAATTTACCTAATATTGATAACGATAATGTAAAAATGCTCAATAATTATATTCCTAAAAGAGAAGACCTAGGAGAATCCTCCTAGACTCCTACAATCCCCCCTAACAATTAATTTAGTCACTTGCCGGGTGGCGAGTGACCACTATCCTTGCTAAATTCATACTTTTAATCTTTTAATTCCTAATTTTATTATCCTTTAAATTCATTTTAAGTTTACTCTTCTGCACCCCACACAGGCTAGTTCTCTATCGCTTTGATTTATTCCATTACTTCAGTGCAGCCAATCGAGTGCCTACTCTCACAGTGCCATGAACCAACCACAGCAAAGCCTTTTAGACAACACATTGTTTTTCCCGCCAAAATAGAAGAAAATCCTATCTCGTAAACGCCCCTTTGCCACATTCGATCCAACACTCTCTCTCAGAGGCCCAATCACACAAGGACTCTGAAACAATCTAGATATGGGATGGAGGAACACTTCGTGTTCCATTTCCCAGTGACATCCAGAGCGTGACGCATACTAGAAAAGGCTTGGCTGGTGTCTCCTCGCTGAGATGTTGTCTCTTGTACCACCCGGTTGCGGGGCAAAGGGCCGCCATGTTAGATTTTATGTGATGGAAGCGAAATAAAGAAGTATTTTGAAGATGATACCCCCCTCATTTTACCAGCAGGCCTGGGGCCTGACATATATATATATATATATATATATATATATATATATATATATATATACATGTAATGAAAAAAAATTAACAAAAACCGATCTGATAAAAACATTTTGCTACCTTATTTTAATTTTAACCTTTTTCATTCCACTAAAAACATTTTAAACTTTAAAAAGTAGCGTAATGCGAAATTGAAAGTTTCTTCCTCGTCAGTTTTGAGCCTAGGAACAGCCGTTTTATAAAACAGCGCTTTAACCAACCAGGGTAAACTTTCCTTCGGGGAGAACAGTAAAAATACCTTTAAAATAAAAGAATATTTTTTCAATATCCCATTTCCTTATTCATTAAGATAAAAAATTTTTTTTCGGACTTCATTTTCAAGTTAATGCTTTCAAACTTCATATATCGATTGAAACTAACGGTAATTTTTAAACAAAAAAAACTTTTAAAAAAAAAAATAATGTTTACATAATTATGGCAAAAAGGAAAAAATTGAAAAACACATTGTTTTTTTTTCAAATCGTAATTTTTAAGATATTTTATCAATCTTTGTACAGATTACGTATAATATTGTTCTAAACGCGGAAAAAAGGTTTTGAGAGATTTTTTCTATAAATTAAAAAGTTATTTAAGTATTTAAATAAAATTTTTAGTATTTTTTGAAAAATGGTAAAAAAAAAAATGTTTTTTACATTAAATTTTTAAAATGACTGATTCTAAAAGAGAAAATCGTGAACTTTTTTAGCGTAAAATATTTTTTCCATTAACGTGAAAGAAAGTCCGAGCGGAACAACATATAATTCGTATTAAAAAAAAAAGGAAACGATTTCGAATCATTTTAAAAAAAATCGTAAAAAATACAAAATATAATTATTTTGTAAGATAAATTATAGCATATATATATCGTGGCGAAATAAATTAACTTTACGAACCTGTAATTATTTTTCGTGTGAGTTTCATGAAAAAAATTAGATCGTGTTTTAAAAACCTCTGAAAAAAATAAGTTCCGAACTTTCCCCTGGCGGCGAGAAATGGTACTAAAAATGCGATTATGCGTTTTAAGGTTTTTAATTAATATATTTTTAATTAATTGGAATATCGCAATATAAATGGTCAAAAAGGATTCCTCGGATCATTCCCAAAATTTTGGTACCTTCGGTGAGTTTCTGCGTCTTGTGGTTCGTGAGAAAATTCGGCTGCATTCATTCCTATATACCTACATACATACGTAGAAACGTTTGCTTACCTACGAATTTTAATAGTGTAGACTAGCTGCATGCCCCAGCGTTGCACGGGCTATCTCCACTTTTGTAAGTTTTCCCTTTCTTTCACAAAAAATCAGAACTTCTAATAGTCATTTTCAAAATGAATTCCACCCCGACCCCCTCCACCACTTAGCCCGGCGTTGCACCAGCTTTCTCAACTTTTATAAATTTTCCCTTTCCTTCACAAAATCAGCACTTCTAATAGACTTTTTCAAAATGACTTCCCCCCCTTCACCGCTTAGCCCAGCGTTGCTCGGGTTTTCTCTTTTCCTCGTGACTCCCCTCTCTTTTCTATGTGTTTGTACACGCACAATGTGAGTGATTTCTAAAATTATGTCAGAAAATTTCACTTTTTCGAAATTTGTTCCATTCCACTTATTATTGATTTAAAATAGGTTTCTTTCCCCTCTCTATAGCCCAGTGTTTCTCAAACTGTGGGGCGCGCCCCCCTGGGGGGGCGTTAAACGTACAAGGGGGGCGCGAGCATATCGAAAATAAAAGATTTAAAAAAATTTATTTACTGGAATGAAGTAAAACAAAATACTTTCTGACATAATAAAAAAATACACATTTACACTGATATAATTTATATATCTGCGATATTACGTCATAAAAAAAATTAAAGCTTCTACTTCTATTACGGTTTCTTTTCAAACCAAAATGAGAAAAAACAAAACCCAGATCCATAATCGAAAAAAAATTTTAGGAAGATAAAAAATTCATCACTGTTATATTATTGTCATCAGCTGTAGGCAGCAGAATGTAGTTGCTGCAGGTTTGACCTTCGAACTTACTTGTACAGTTAGTTACGTCCCTGCTCTTATGTATTTGTTTTTTCATTTAGGGAATTGCAAATAAACTATTTCTGCTGCGATTTTTTCCTTTTAAAATATTTTTATGATTTTTGGAAAAGCACAGAGAGCTCTTTGAAGGATTACTTGGCCAAGATTTATTTCTATGAGTTATTCCCAAACATATATAAAAAAGCATAATGAAAAAAACGTTTTACATGATTTTTTTTGAACATCCATATTGTAATTAATACCCTTTTATTCCGGAGCTGTCACGCCGAGCACAGAGTGCACGAAATCGGTAATTCTGGCAAAAATGTTTAATTGTTACCAATGGCTCTGAGATATTATCCTCCTGTTTGACAGTCTTAACGTGTGAACTAAAATATATTTGTCACATATCCCCTCTTTTTTGGGAGTGACAAACGTTTTTTTACAATCTTAAGGTACTTGTTTTGACTGAGTTCCAAGTGTGATAACTTTTTTTCCGAAATATTTTCTGTGTTCTTTAAAGTAGGTGAGTATATTTTCTCTTAATTAAATTATTCACTGGAATTACGATTTTTATTGTGTACTATAAAAAGAATTATAAAAAAAAGTTTGGGGTGGCTCAATAACCCCACTCGACCATTAGTATTGAGTGCGTGCCTGCTCCAGGTTTAAAGCATGTTGAAGTCTTTTCACTTTAAATATTAAAAATAATACAATTATTTCTCATCGGAATTTTATATTATTGTTCATTATTCAACATCAATTCTAAATGCTAATTCTGTGAGGCTTAAAATTGCAGTTCGCTTAAAACTAATTATAATTTGAGCAATGATTTAAAAAAATCATTTTACATTTTGTAAACATTGTTGCGCACTTGGCTTTACTCTCCTTAAAATTCAGCGATTATATCAATTTTGATTTATTTTCTTATAAATGACCTCGTGCAAATAGCGGGTACTTCAGCCGGTATACTTTTAATGTATCAGTGCGGCACAGAGTATTTTATAACTAATTAATTAATGCTAAATTAATAACAAGTTTAAAAAGTATTAGCGACTTCCATGGGCTTGTCTTACAGAGCAAATTTTTCAAAGGAATGCTTATGATTAGAAATTGACCCACTGAGTTCTTTCTAAAAAAAGCTGATATCTATATTTTGTCTTCTAAGCAGCCACCGCATTTTGCAATATGTTCCAATTTAAAAATTAAAGAAAGGAAAAATAACATAATAATTATCCTATTACTTAATATTTTTTTTTTTTTTTTTTTTTTGCTTAAAAGCAACATATACAAAATTTAATACTTATGTCATGAATTTGTACGGTGTATAATTAAGATTATTGCTTTAGCGTAAAAAAAAGTGCATTATTATTGCATTCAGTACATTATTAATGTATAAGGGGGGCGCGATAAAAATTGTGATTGATAAGGGGGGCGCCAGTATTGAAAGTTTGAGAAGCACTGCTATAGCCCCAATACGTTTTTTTAGTGTAAAATTATTGTTCTATCTTCCCCTCCTTCTCATAGATAAGATATAGCTTCAAATTTTGATGTATGAATTATAAAAAAAAATGATTGCGTTAGAATTTAAAAATTTACTAATGTGAAGCAATAAAAATAAAACGATTCTGATGCTAAGAGTAAAACAAAAAAGATAATCATTTTTTAATAATAGTTAGGTTCTAAGAATATAAAATAATAAAAAAGACTTCAGATTTTCATGAATCAATCCATCGTTACATATAGTTAGCTTAAAAATGTCTCTAAAATGTATTTTGATCCAAAATAATAGACGATGTACTTTTTAATTAACAAAGAATTCATTTCGTAATGAAACACACACAATAGAAATAATCCTTTTAAAAAAACATATATATATATTTATTAAAATCAAATTTCTATATGTAATAAATGAAAGAAAAGTTAACAGATAGCTATTGAAACGATTGCTTTTTTTATGAAGGTTTAATTAAACATATAAATATAAAGGGTGTTTTTTTAGAGGTATAGAAATTTAAATTGCAATAAAACAACGATGTATTATTCGATTGACATGAATTTTTTTTATTCGAAAGATAATATTGTGGCATTGCATTTTAAATATGATTTCTGGCATATGACTGCCACGGCTGGATAGGATGTAATCCAATCTGAACGTCCAATTTTCCATGACTTTTTCCAAAATTTGTGTCCGTATATCGGCAATAACACGGCG
This sequence comes from Trichonephila clavipes, assembly GCA_019973935.1. Lineage (NCBI taxonomy): Eukaryota > Metazoa > Arthropoda > Arachnida > Araneae > Nephilidae > Trichonephila > Trichonephila clavipes. Next base: position 745,069 of record BMAU01000193.1, on the reverse strand, counting down.
AATGTTGTCTTCCAAATGGTCAAGCGTTTATGGCTTATCCGCATAGACCATTCATTTTACACAGCCTCACAGAAAATAGTCTAGCGGTGTTAAATCACAAGATCTTAGAGGCCAATTCACAGGTCCAAAACGTGAAATTAGGCGATCACCAAACGTGTATTTCAATAAATCGAATGCGGCACGAGCTGTGTGACATGTTGCGCCGTTTTGTTGGGACCACAGCTTCTGGATATTATGATTGTTCAATTCAGGAATGAAAAAGTTAGTAATCATGGCTCTATACCGATCACCATTGACTGTAACGTTGTTGCCTTCATCGTTTTTGAAGAAGTACGGGCCAATGATTCCACCAGCCCATAAAGCGCACCAAACAGTCAGTTTTTCTGGATGTAATGGTGTTTCGACATACACTTGTGGATTAGCTTCACTCCAAATGCGTCAGTTTTGTTTGTTGACGTAGCCATTCAACCAGAAGTGCGCTTCATCGCTAAACAAAATTCGCTTATGAAAATCGTGAACAACGGCAATCTCGTTTTGGGCCCATTCGATGATTCTTGCTTGATCATACTTAAAATGGAATGCCACAAGATTCTCTTTCAAATAAAAAAAAATTCATGTCAATCGAATAATACATCGTTGTTTTATTGCAATTTAAAGTTCTATACCTCTAAAAAAACACCCTATATAAGTAAAAAAAAAACAGTATGGGGTAAAGCCTATATATATACTGAAAAAAAAATTAACAAATACCGATGTGATAAGAACATTTTGCTACCTTATTTTAATTTTAACCTTTTTCATTCCACTAAAAACATTTTAAACTTTAAAAAGTAGCGTAATGCGAAATTGAAAGTTTCTTCCTCGTCAGTTTTGAACCTAGGAACAGCCAATTATAAAACAGCGCTTTAACGGGGTAAACTTTCCTTCGTTGAGAACAGTAAAAATACCTTTAAAATAAAAGAATATTTTTTTCACTATCCCATTTCCTTATTCATTAAGGTAAAAAAAAATTTTTCGGACTTCATTTTCAAGTTAATGCTTTCAAGCCTCATATATCGATTGAAACCGACGGTAATTTTTAAACAAAAAACTTTTAAAAAAAATAATGTTTACATAATTATGGCAAAAGGGAAAAAATTGAAAAACACATTGTTTTTTTTCAAATCGTAATTTTTAAGATATTTTATCAATCTTTGTACAGATTACGTATAATATTGTTCTAAACGCGGCAAAAAGGATTTGAGATATTATTTCTATAAATTAAAAAGTTATTTAAGTATTTAAATAAAATTTTGAGTATTTTTTGAAAAATCGTAAAAAAATGCTTTTAAAATTAAATTTTTAAAATGACTGATTCTAAAAGAGAAAAGCGTGAACTTTTTTAGTGTATAATATATTTTTTCCATTAACGTGAAAGAAAGTCCGAGCCGAACAACATATAATTCGTATTCAAAAAAGGAAACGATTTCGAATCATTTTTAAAAATCGTAAAAAATACAAAATATAATTATTTTGTAAGTTAAATTATAGCATATCGTGGCGAAATAAATTAACTTTACGAACCTGTAATTATTTTTCGTGTGAGTTTCATGAAAAAAATTAGATCGTGTTTTAAAAACCTCTGAAAAGAATAAGTTCCGAACTTTCCCCTGGCGGCGAGAAATGGTACTAAAAATGCGTTTATGCGTTTTAAGGTTTTTAATTAATATATTTTTAATTAATTGGTATATCGCAATATAAATGGTCAAAAAGGATTCCTCGGATCATTCCCAAAATTTTGGTACCTTCGGTGAGTTTCTGCGTCTTGTGGCTCGTGAGAAAATTTGGATGCATACATTCCTATATACCTACATACATACATAGAAACGTTTGCTTACCTGCGAATTTTAATAGTGTAGACTAGCTGCATGCCCCAGCGTTGCACGGGCTATCTCCACTTTTGTAAGTTTTCCCTTTCTTTCACAAAAAATCAGAACTTCTAATAGTCATTTTCAAAATGAATTCCACCCCGACCCCTCCACCACTTAGCCTGGCGTTGCAAGGGCTTTCTCAACTTTTATAAATTTTCCCTTTCCTTCACAAAATCAGCACGTCTAATAGTCTTTTTCAAAATGATTTCCCCCCTCCACCGCTTAGCCCAGCGTTGCTCGGGCTTTCTCTTTTCCTCGTGACACCAGCATTTCTGTGTGTGTGTTTGTACGCGCACAATGTGAGTGATTACTAAAATTATGTCAAAAAATTTCCCTTTTTCGAAATTTGTTCCATTCCACTTATTTTTGATTTAAGACAGGTTTCTTTCCCCTCTCTATAGCCCCAATAAATTTTTTTAGTGTAAAATTATTGTTCTATCTTCCCCTCCTTCTCATAGATAAGACATAGCTTCAAATTTTGATGTATGAATTATAAAAAAAAATAATTGCGTTAGAATGAAAAAATTATTAATTTGAAGCAATAAAAAGAAAACGATTCTGATGCTAAGAGTAAAACAAAATTGTTCATCATTTTTCAATAATAGTTATTTTCTAGGAATCTAAATAATAAAATAGATTTGAGATTTTCATGAATCAATCAATCATTACATATCTACACAATTAAAATTCGTAGGTAAACAAACGTATCTATGTACGGTTGTATTAATGTAGCCCAATTTTCGCAAGAACCACAAGACGCAGAAACTCGCCAAAGTACCAAAATTTTGGGAATGATTCCAGGAATCCGTTTTGACCATTTATATTCTGATATTCTAATTAGTTAAAAATATATTAATTAAAAGCCTTAAAACACATTAGTATTTTATTATGCACGTGGCGCCATCTGCAGAAAATATTTTTACAAAACAACGAAACTTTGCACGTAAATAAATTTATTTAAAAATTAATATAGTAAAATTATATATATATATACATATATCTTTCAATTTAATTATTTTACAATTTTTTAAAAATATTTCGGAATTTCTTTTTTTTTCAGAGGCTTTTAAAACACTATATAATTTTTTTCATGAAACTCACACAAAAAGTAATTACAGATTCGTAAAGATTATTTATTTCCCACGATATGTTATAATTTATTTTGCAAGTTAATTATATTTTGTATTTTTTACGATTTTTTTAATATGAATTATAAGTTGTTGCGCTTGAACTTTCCTCCGCGATAGTGAAAAAAAATACTTTACACTATAAAAAATATTCATGTTTTTTTTTTCCGCCTGTAGAACAATATTATACGTAATCTGTACAAAGATTGATAAAATATCTTAAAAATTACAGTTAAAAAAAGTAATGTGTTTTTCAATTTTTTTCCCTTTTGCCATAATTGTGTAAACATTACTCTATTTAAAAGTTTTTTGTTTAAAAATTACCATTGATTTCAATCGAAATATGAAGTTTGAAATTTTAACTTAAAAATGAAGCCCGAAAAAAATATTTTACTTTAACGAATAACGAAATGGCGTTTTGAAAAAATCTACCTTTATTTTAAAGCTTAATTCAATGCTCTTCTCCGGAGTAAATAATAGCTTACCTGTTAAAAGCGCTTATTTATAAAACGGTAGTTCTCAGGTTCGGAACTAAAGAGGAAGATACTTTCTACTTCGCATCAGGCTACTTTTTTTGAAAAAAAGTTGTGTTTTTCGTTTCTTTCCCTTTTTTTGCGATAAATATTTAAGCATTATTTTTGTTACATTTTTTGAAGGTTAAAATTAAAATGAAATATTAAAATGTTTTTATCAGATCGTTTTTAATGTTTTTTTCAGTACATGTATATATATATATATATATATATATATATACTGCTGGACAGTTTCTAAGGACGGATCACAAATTGCTATGTAGCATAACATTAAGCGAGACATGAGGCCTAGTAGGATAAAATATAGTTGCCACACTGTTCAGACATTAGAATAAAGAATGTTTATTGTTCTGGGAAGTACAAAAGCTGTGAAACATCTGAAAGACAAAAAATGTTCATTTGATCTGCGTACGGAGAAATGGAACAATGCATCTAAAAGTCAGCAGGCACCTTAAAGAAAGGTATCAGTACGGGATATGTCCACCGTGGAGTGTGGAGTGTGTTCCATACTTTGCACAACATTATCCAGCAGCTGTTGAGGCAATTTATCCCATTCCTCTGTGAGTGCACGGATGAGGGTGTTCTTGTTTGTCGGAGGATAGTTTCGACCAGCAACTTGCCTCTCCAAAGCATCCCACACATTTTCAATGGGGTTTAGATCTGGAGAACGCGTTGACCATACGAGACGTTGAATACCCTCGCTGTCAAGACAATCCTGAACAGCGAGTGTTCGATGACATGTTGCATTGTCGTCCATAAAAACAAATTTATCACCGACGGCACCACGGAAAAGACAAACATGAGGAAGTAGAACTTCATCAATGTATCGTTGGCCCGTCATAGTCCCATTCGCAACCACATGTAGGCGCGTGCGGCCATTGATCATGATGCCGGCCCACACCATGATACTGCATGTCGGATATCGGTCCTTTTCCTGGATATTTTCTGGACGATAAGCAGTACCACTCTCGCGCCAGATCAGTTGGCGTCTACAATCCAATGACTACTCTCATCTGAGAATAGTACGCATGCCCAGTCCTGTTCAGTCCAATTGTGATGCTCACGACACCATTGTAAACGGGCAGTATGGTGCTGTCTGGTCAATAGGACACACACAACAGGTATGCGTGCGTATAGTTTTCCTCCCCTCAAACGTCTGGCAACAGTTTTTCGGGAGATTGCTTTCCTGAGGCAGCAAGAAACTGATTTGCCACCTGCTGAGCTGTGGTGCGCCTGTTCCTTTTTGCTGATAGGACGATATATCTGTCTTCTGCAAGCGTCGTACTTCTAACATGACCTCCCCCGTGCCGTCTGCTACATATTCCAGTAGTTTTAAATGACTTCCACAGCCGTGAAACAACGCTGTGAGCGATGTCGAACTCCCTGGCAACATCTGTTATTTTTCGCCCTTCTTCGATCTTTCCAATAATTCGGCCACGCATAAAATCATCTATGTGATGTCGAGAAGACATGTCAAAAATATTTTAAGTTCGTCTATTAAATCTTTCCTGTACAACTTTGACTTGAAACAACAACTGTCCACACGCGTCAAAACCTTTAAAGCTCTTATGAACGCTATCACGTGATGAACAGACGTGGAAAAATAATTTGCATACTCATACTTCTTACTAATATAACGCACTTATTCTAATTTTCCACATTTTGCTTCCTTTCACTTTGTGGTTGCTATGGATGATAGTGTTATCCGTCCTTAGCAATTGTCCAGCATTGTATATATATATATATATATATATATATATATATATATATATATATATAGGCCTTCCCCCATACTGTTTTTTTCTAACTTATATATTTATATGTTTAATCAAACGTTCAGAAAATAGCAATCATTTCAATAGCTATCTGTTAATTTTTCTTTGATTTATTACTTATAGAAATTTGACTTTTATGAATATATGTATATGTTTTTTTAAAAAGATTATTTCTATTATTTCATTACGAAATTAATTCTTTGTTAACTAAAAAGTACATCGTCTATTGAAGAAATTAGGTGGAATGAAACAAATTTCGAAAAAGGGAAATTTTTTGACATAATTTTAGAAATCACTCACATTGTGCGCGTGCAAACACACAGAAAAGAGAGGGGAGTCATGAGGAAAAGAGAAATCCCGAGCAACGCTGGGCTAAGCGGTGTAGGGAGGGGGTGGTAGTCATTTTGAAAATAAGTATTAGAAGTTCTGATTTTGTGAAAGAAAGGGAAAATTTACAACAGTAGAGATAGCCCATGCAACGTCGGGCCATGCAGCTGTTTCGAAAAAGGGAATTTTTTTTAAACAATTTTAGAAATCACTCACATTGTGCGCGTACAAACACACACACACAGAAATGCTGGTGTAATGAGTAAAAGAGATAGCCGTGCAACGCCGGGCCATGCAACTAGTATTTAGCCTAAAAATGTCTCTAAAATGTTTTTGTTCCAAAATAATAGAAGATGTACTTTTTAATTAACAAAGAATTCTTTTCTTAATGAAACAATAGAAATAATCCTTTTAAAAAAACATATATGTTTATTAAAATCAAATTTCTATAAGTAATAAATGAACGAAAAATTAACAGATAGCTACTGAAACGATTGCTTTTTTTCTGAACGTTTGATTAAACATATAAATATATAAGTAAAAAAACAGTATATGAGAAAAGCCTACACATATATATATATATATATATATATATATATATATATATATATATGTATATGTACTGAAAAAAACATTAAAAAAACTAATCTGATAAAAACATTTTGATATTTCATTTTAATTTTAACTTTCTTCATTCCACTAAAAAAATTTTAAACTATAAGAAGTAGCGTAATGCGAAATTGAAAGTTTCTTCCTGTTCAGTTTGGAACCTGGAAACTGGTGTTTTATAAAGCAGCGCTTTAAGCAACTGCACTGTTTTTCCTTCGGGGAAAACAGTAAAAATAAAAGAATATTTTTTCAATATCCCGTTTCGTTGTTCGTTAAAGTAAAAAAAAAATATTTCGGACTTCATTTGATAAAGACTGATAAAATATTAAAAAAAATTGTAAAATAATTAAATTGAAAGAAAGATATATATACATAATTTTATTACATTAAATTTAAATAAATTTACTTATATGCAAAGTTTCGTTGTTTTGTAAAAACAGAATTTTTAAGACGAAATAAATGATCTTTCAGATTCTCTGCAGATGGCGCGACGTGTATAATAAAATTTTGAATATATTTTGAAAAACGTGCGTAAAAAAGAAATGAAAAACACATTTTTTTAAAAAAACCGTAGTTTTTAAAATATTTTATCAATCTTTCTACAGATTACGTATAATACTGTTCTAAACACGGAAAATTAGTTTCATCAGATTATTTCTATAATTAAAAAAATTATTAAGTATTTAAATTAAATTTTAAGTTTTTTTTTTGAAAAATCGTAAAAAAAAAAAAAAAAAAAACAGTTTTTGACATTAAATTTTTAAAATGACTGATTCTAACAGAGAAAAGCATGAACTGTTTTAGTGTAAAATATTTTTTTCATTAACTCGAAAGAAAGTCCGAGCGAAACAACTTATAATTTGTATTGAAAAAAAGGACCTGATTTCGACTAATTTTAAAAAAATTGTAAAAAATACAAAATATAATTATTTTGTAAAATAAATTATAACATATGGTTGCGAAATAAATGATCTTTACGAATCTGTAATTATTTTTTGTGTGAAATTCATGAAAAAAATTAGATCGTATTTTAAAAACCTCTGAAAATAAAGGAGTTCCGAATTTTCCGCTGGTGGTGAGAAACGGTACTAATCATGCGTTTAATGCGTTTTAAGGTTTTTAATGAAGATCTTTTTAACTAATTGGAATATCGGAATATAAATGGTCAAAACAGATTCCTCGGATCATTCCCAAAATATTGGTACCTTCAGCGAGTTTCTGCGTCTTGTGGTTCGTAAGAAAATTGGGCTAAATTCATTTATACCTACATATATAAATACATTTGTTTACCTACGAATTTTAATAGTGTAGATAAATATATGTTAAGTATTGCAGTTGCGTTGGTCGGTGTTGGTGATTGTCATATCTGTTTTATTGAATACATCTTCCAAATATCTTTACCTCCTTTATTATGAAGCTCACATCACACGCACAACAGATTAACCCTCCAACCGGACAGCACAAATTTTTCCGCCCTACTAGAGAGGCTTCGAAAACGGACCACACTGAATTTTTCGTAAGGACGGGGACTCACCAAAAATGAACCAAACAGATTTTTTCCCCTTCAAGTAATGTGTTCAAAAACGTTAAAGTCTAGTTTTTCCGAATTCTTTTCCCCCTTTAAAGGTTTACGATCTTGAAAGATAATTAGAGACGGTCGGGGAGACACAATGGGCTATGAGGGGAAGTTTTATGGCTCACGGGGAGACCGTTTCCTGTGGCAATCGTAAAAGCTTTAACCTAAAGTGTACACAAATAGCAAGTCAACGAGTTGAGAATTCTCATTTTTTCTTTACCTTAAAATTCTCAAATGGAATTAAGTTTTTATAATGTATGTCTAAGATTTTAAAAAATATCTATAGTATTTGAATAAAAAATTATATATTAAAACATTGAGAATAATTTACTGTTTCATTTTTCTTATTTTAATCAATACTTTCAGGGATTTTTTTTAAAAATGATTATTTTGTTATGTGTCAAAAAAATAAAAAAAAAGGTTCAAAATTTAAAATCTTTTAAAATTTCGGACACTTCTAAACATGAATAATTTTTAAGCTTCTGTATTACATTATTTGCAAAAATTTTTATGCATTGTTAAAAAAACCCTATTTAAATCTTTTAGTTTTTCATAATTTTAAAGCCTGATATTCAGGGCATCTTACATAGAATCCCTTGTTTTGTATTGTTCAGATAACAAATTATATTTGAATTTTAAATGTCTGAACATTAGTTTCATTCAAAGAGAACTTCTCAAGTTTATATTTTTGAACTGGAATCTTCAAATAAAGAGTATTTAAAAGCATCTTGACAAATTTATAGTTAACATTTGCGCATGTAAATAAATGTAAAGATCCTTTTTAAATTCAATTTAAAAAATATATATTTATGCATAATCCTTCATAATTCATGTTCCATTAGTAGTTGACTGAAGAAAAGGTTATTAAAATTTTGACATTTTTATAATCTTAATCATGCAAAACTAGGAATTTTGTATTAGCTCCACTGAAATTCTGCATTGGAATTTCGAAAAAGATATTTATGCGTGTCTCACATACTTAGTTGAAAAACATGTATTTACCATAAATACTAATAATTCTTTGGATATTTAAAATTATCATTAGATTAATTTTTAATATATATATATATATTAGACTTCTAATATTTTTTCAAGTATTCCTTAAATTTCATATAATTTAATTAAGTGAGGGGATATTAAAGTCGCACTCTTCTATCTTCTCTACTCAACTACTTGAGGGCTTTTGGCGACGGACCTGTGGCCGGGGTACCAGGAGGTCAAGGTATCCAATCATGGTTGGCATGTCTCGAGTTCGAGCCCAGTGCCACAAAAGACCCGCCGTGTAGGGCAGCGATGCACATTAAATCTATCGAGAGCTGAAATGTCCTCTCGTTGGTGAGGTGTGGTAGTTAGGAGAGGGGGGTGCCAGCTCAGGTGTTGCCCTCGTCATTTGACCATGCTTCAAAATTACGAGGTCCATCACTAAAAGCCCTCGTGTAGCTGAACAGTGCGACGTTAATATTCACTCACTTGGCGACGGACCTCGTTATTTTAAACCATAGTCAAGTGACGAGGATGACGCTTGAGCATCGCTCCCTTACACGGTGGATATTCAGTGGTGTTGGGGTCGAACTCACGACACGTTACTTTGACCATTAGGCTACCGTGGCCTCACAATGTGGATGAAAACTGCATGTTATGAGTAAAAATATGCTGAAACATTTGATGAACTTATAATAGATTTTTGCATAGAAGATAGATGTGTGATATGCTAAAATGTCAATATGTAAAAGTTATGAGAATATCGATGACAATTTTTGAAAAATTCAATTTAAGTTTCAGTTTGAAACTTATTCGTTTTTTTTTCGCATTTAATATTAAATAGTCGCGATAACAAATTAATAGTTTAACGCATTCATAGATTATAAAAAATAAAGGTATAAATGACATTGTTGGGAATAATATGTTTTTATAGTTTTTTGAATTCAGACTTCTTTGCAGGAGTGTAGAGTATTAAAAGGCTGATGTAGAAGTTAGAAAACTAATATTTAAAATATATGGAAAACAATATCTGCAATTCCATGATCTTGACGAGCAGAGAAGACGGCATTTTTACTTAGTAGGGCAGAGTAAGCATAAGGTAGGAGCTTGTGGAGTAAACAACCAGGCCTCTGCAGTTTTGGCAGGTAATGAACTCCCATTTGTTGCTTTCAATAAGGAATAAAAATAACAAATACAAAAATAAGTCATGTAAAATTTTATATATTTTAATAACAATGAATTGTGAACTTAGTTTCCAATTCATTGTCACGAGTTGGTTAAACTACGGTACTCTATCGACGTACTTCTTATATATATATAAGAAGAGTACGGTTGATAGAGTACCAATAATTTTAACGCAATTTTATATTTCTTTCTCGTAAACTTTACTCCATTTAAAACATGTATTGACAAAATACTCTCCTTTTGTATATTTATAAAATTTTAAAAATATAATGGTTATCTTACCCAACATTTTAAATCAGGGGCGGCAACTGTGTAGCTAAGACGTGCCAAACCAATCTGTCAGTATCATTCAGCGTGCCACATAGTAGGAAATTTTTGAAATCCTTCGATTCTTACGGTAATATTTGCAGATTTAAAGAATAGAGGTAAATAATTTAAATTTACAGTTTTATATTTTATATTAATTATGGATCAATAAAATACATTTATTAACATAAAAATAAACAATATAAAATGTTACTATTTCTTCAACAAAGATAAAAAATTAAAAATGTATGTTTCCAACATATTTACTTAAATAAGAAATCGACAAAGTGAAATATAAATGATTCCCTTCATTACAGTTAAATAAAAATTGTAATGCGAATTAATCTCACGACTCTTCTTTCATATCGCAAAACCAGGGGTATAATGCATGACACGATTATGAGCATTCAGTTTTGTTAAACAATTTCTTTGCGGAGTCGAAATATTTTTCATATTAGGAAAGATTTTTTACTTTCATATGCCGAATCATAAGTGGAAAGCAGAGTACATGCAATTTTCTTTTTTCAACAATTAAATCCCTTAGCAATAACACTCATTTATTTACAAAATAGCTGTAAATTTATCCTTAGAATTATCTTTCAGATTATTTTGTAGTTCCATAAATGTCCATAACTCAGAAAAGATGTTTGTCAAATAAGGTCTAGTATCAACTTCCATCCACTCAAGAAATGACAAATTTGTAAAGTAGTGCTGAGTGCCACTAAGAATTGTACCACGTGCCACAGGTCCATAGATTGCCGACACGTTTTAAACGTTCTTATTAACTAACCATCTCCTATTCAAACACAATTTATATGATAAAAAAGGGTTTTCATTCATTTTGTAGGGAATTGTATTAGATTCAACCATAAGTAATTTTGTGTATCAAAAAAATTACGTTGTTTCGGGCATCCCCTTAGAGCAAAACAAAAGGAATTTGACATAATTGTAGTAAGTTTCTCTAAAAGGGGAAACGTTCACTTTCAAAATACACTGCGTAAAGTGGTTTTAGGTGTACGAAGTTATATTCACTATTATTCCTAAAATAAATTTTGATATTTTGGTTGTTCGTTAAGTTTTGAAGTTATTTCTTCAAATATACTTCTCCATTACATTTCTTTCAAACTTGCTATTTTCTTTTGCGGCCACGGTATCCTGATGGTCATGGTTATGAACTCGTGTCCAGTGTTCGAGCCCTGGTACCACAAAAGTTTAGCGTTGAAGAGGAGCTGATGCACGTTAAACTCGTCGAGGTCAAAAGTCCTCACGTTGGTGTGATGTGGAAGTTTGGAAGGGAACTTTGCTTCCCCTAACATTTCTGAAAATGTAGTCCGCTTAGTTGGAAGGCACTTCCCTTCATATGTAGAAAGTGACTGTTCAAAAAAAAAAACATCGCGAAAATGTGTGGTATGCAACCTTAAGATGAATGATAATGGAAAACGCATTCGGAAAGAAACTCGTTTTTAATGTAAAGACTGTAATGTTAGACTGTGTGCAGTGCCGTGTTTCGAAAAATATCACACTGTGACATTTCTGTAAACGACATGCATGTGTCTTTCTCATACTTCTTTGATATTTTTTGCAATTTATATCAGTTAAAATTATTTTTTGTTAAAGAATTTTGGTAACTAATTGTAAATTGAATAAAAACTTTTCTTACAATTATATGTCTTTGAGGATGAAATCTGATTTACTTTATTCATTCAGGAAATTTTTAGTAAATTTCATTTTCTTGGCCAACTTATTTCTTTTAAAACATGCATATTTGTGTATTATATAATTAAATTTCTAACTATCTAAAATTATGTCTGGCTTTTTTCTTCATTAAAATCTTTCAGGATTTTACAAATTATCTTGCCATTATTCAGTATGTACTTAATAAGGAAAAATATATCTAAATATAAATAATTTATGTCCTAATAAACATATAATTGTTTTTAGCTACAGTTTGGAAAATGCATTGAAATATGTATCGGGACAGGATTTTAACATATTATGAATGTGTTTTTGACTGCGACTATGTTATATATTTATCTTTCATTCTTTTTACAATATGAGTAGAAGTCGCAAACATTTTGTCACAGTAAAATTAATTTTTGTTTTATATTCAAATTGTACTGTTATATTGATTCTGAAAATAATAGGTTAGTTTGACAAGCCATTATTTCACAATTTTAAAGCATTGAACAGTTTTGAAATTTTTAAAACTTTTCTAAAATGTTAAATTATTAAAAATATTTAATTATTGTAAGTGATTAATATTTCTTAGATTATTGGAAACAAAAAGTATAAAATTTAAAATATATCACTTTGTTGAATTTTAATAATTATTTTTATGGCTAAACCTGGAAAAAACCCAACTTTTTTTAATAATTAACATTAAGATATTTTTAAAAAATAACTAGAGCTCTCAGACCTAAATCCATATGAACTTTTATAGAACATATGTAAGGGAACATTTACAAGATATTTCAAGACTCTATCTTGAACAGGAAAAACGCCTTAGGGATTAGAAAACACTCTCATCTTCAAAATTAAAAATCTGAGAAAAACATATTTAAAATTTGTAAACGCATAAAAAAAATTCCATTGCCTGTAAAGCTTTAATTTTTCAATCTGTTACTATCCAACTTATGCTCTACATGAAAATTCTACTTGAAATAAATATGACTGAAATATCTTTTTTAATTCAAAATATTCCAAGACATAACATTGATAACAACTGTTAATTTGATCAATTATTCACTTTTATCAGAACCTTATATATTCACAAGAGTTTTAAATGCAAAATATTTATATAGAAATTAGTAGTTATACAAACGCAATCCAGAAATCATCAAGTTTGTAAACAATATCTATTTTTTTCTCAGTTCCCCATCGTGGTAGTTAAGCAAGTTTAAGTTTTTGTAGCATGACTTTCAAATGCTGCACTGTAGAACTACAATAGATTTATTATAATGTAGTTTGTGGTACATCAGGGAAATATTTAGTTCATTCTGCAACATTTGTGTATTCTGTAGTCTAATTGTATTATTACCGGAAAAAGCTGAATTTTAGATTTACCATTTTCAGTCATATTCCATCCCTTTCAAGTATTATTTATCACAGTAGCCTGCGTTCATTTTGGTCATGGCATTTTTCAAAAGGAAAAAATTAATGAAGACAAAGTATAGAGCTTTTAAATTATATAAACTATGTGTCAAAAAATATATTGGTCTTTAAATCAATCTTAATTAAGTAAATGTGAGAAAACTCAAAAACTTAAAAACATGAGCAAACAGAAATGATTTTAGAAATTAAAATTGTAGTTAATAGCCATTTCACACGAAATATTGGATTGTGTTAAAAAATATTTTTAATTAATTCAATCTAGGAATGCAAAAATGCTTTAAAATGAAACCGAATTTAAAATCAAAACTCAGAAAATTAAAATTTCTTAAAACCTAATTGGTTTTTAGATCAGAAATTGAGCAAGTTTTCCAAATATATGAAATATATATTTGCAATAAATTGGGTGAAGATTCTGTTGGCCGTGAAGTGTAGAAAATGTCCATTTCACAATCATCACCCTAGGCCACAGCTGTGAATAAGAAACCTCCCGTTTTGAAGAACACAGAGACCGAAAAGCAATAAAATCATCCCCTGCAAAACCATTTCAGGACCTCCTGCGGTTTTAACAGGGGAAGGCATTAAACTGCCGTGCGTTTTTGAAGCAGTTCGCGAAATTTATCGAAACATTTTGGCTACCGCTATCTTTGAAAATTAGACCGCTTTCGAAGTGAAATTCAATTAGCGGGTCATCCACTCAGAGGGTTAAAACACAATTGAGGTGCATTTTCACACTGAATAAGCAGCGGCATGTTGGAGGACACAAAGGCAAAGACATGCAGTTAATTACATTCTTACATGATGAAGGCAAGCAGACAAAAAAGCGATTACACAAGATTTTTGCTTTTATACCGGCAGTGGCTATTACGTAATAGTAGTTCTGATTGGATAGAATGAGCGATACAGGGATTTCGGACTAGTCGATTATGATTAAGATTACAGTGTTATTTTTAAACTAAATAATTAAAGTTTGCTTAAATATTAATACAAAGAGTTAACAAAAAGGATACTAGAGGGAATTATTACATCCCCCCCCTTCGTAAGACGCGTGTGTGCATCAGGGCCCTTGACACAGACCCGTATCTTACAGAGATATTAAATGTAAAATTTTGAATAAAATTATTATTAACTTAAAAACTTCTTGCACTTGCCGGTAATGACATACATAGCATGATCTTCAACACAGAAATTATATAATAGAAAAATATAAAAACTAAAATATATACTGTTAAATTGTGAAATAAAATTCAAAACATAAGACTCAAAATGCAGTAAAAATCAAAAGTATTGTTCAAAAATGTTCACATCTTCTTTAACAGCTTATGTGATAATGTTCATACCAATAAACGTAATATCATAAAAATACACAATATCTATACATATAAATAAAAATGAAGTGTCTGTTTGTAATTTGAAATTAACAGCTTTTTACTAAATGTTTTTAAAAGTATATACGGTACTTATATGAAAAAATCAATTATTAAAATTTTCGTCTGTCTATCTGTCTTTCTGTCAGTCTGTTTGTTCCGGCTAATCTCTGAAACTGCTGGACCAATTTTGAAGAAACTTTCACTGGCAGATTGCTATTGTTATAAGTAATAACTCAGGCTACTTTTATTATAGAAAAAATTTAGGGTTCCACGAAAATAAAATTAAAACCAATGAAATGGTGAACAATATCCGTTTCTAATAGGGATTGTTTTTTTCAATATGGATTATTTTTATTCAATAGGGATTGTTTTATTTTGCGAGTCTTCTGTCTCAACGTTTCCAGCAATTTTATCACACTCTTTTGTTTGATAAGGTTACTGGAACTCGCGATATTTCCCGTTCATGTCCGATCCTAATGATTTTAACAGTCTTCACTTACCCCTTGCTTGCGGCTTCGTTTTACCTTACCCAGTCCTCACTCCATCGAGAGTGTTAAAGCTCACAAGTCCCTTTCCCCCCTGCTTGCAGATTCGTTTCACCCTACTGCAGTGCTTCTCAAACTTTCAATACTGGCGCCCCCCTTTTCAATCACAATTTTTATCGCGCCCCCCTCATACATAATAATTTACTGAATGCAATAATAATGCACTTTTACGATAACGCAACAATATTTATTATAAACCGTACAAATTCATGACATAAGTATTAAATTTTGTATATGTTACTTTTAAGCAAAAAAAAGTTAAGTAATAGGATAATTACTAAGTTATTTTTCCTTTCTCTGATTTTTAAATTGGTACATATTACAAAATGCGGTGGTTGCTTAGAAGACAAAATATAGATATCAGCTAAATATAGAAAATGAACTCAGAGGATCAATTTCTTATCTTAAAACTCCTTTCAAAAACTTTGCTCTGTAAGACAAGCCCATGGAAGTAGCTAATAATTATTAAACTTGTTCTTAATTTAGTATTAATTAATTAGTCATAAAATACTCTGTGCACCACTCATACATTAAAAGCAGTGTTTCTCAAACTTTCAATACTGGCGACCCAATTTTCAATCATAATTTTTCTCGCCCCCTGTACAACAATAATGTATTTACTGCAATAAAAATGCACTTTGAGAGAGAGACGCTAAAGTTACAATACGATCTTAATTGTAAACCGTACAAATTAAGACGATAAGTATATTAAATTTTGTGTATATGTAACTTTTAAGTAATATATATTTTAAGAAAATTACTTAAAATATATATTACTTAGAATTATGTTATTTTTCTTTCTCTAATTTTTAAATTGGAACAGATCGCAAAATGATATATTTAATTAATGAATTATTTCCTTCAGCATTCATTTCTCAAAGTACAAATGTCATTAGAAAAATAGTCTAGTCAATGTCGCTCTCTATCATATCCATCACATCTGGCATTATAGGGTATGGTGGCCGCGGTAGCCGAGTGGTATAGGTATCGGACTGTGGCTTGCTTTGTCACGGGTTCGAGCCCAGTACCACTAAAGACCTGCCGTGTAGGCAGCGATGCACGCTAAATCTGTCGAGAGCTGAAACGTCCTCCCGTTGGTGTGGTGTGGTAGTTAGGAGAGGGGGTGCCAGCTCAGGTGTCGTCCACGTCACTTGACCATGGTTCAAAATTACGTGGTCCGTCGCCAAAAGCCCTCGTGTAGCTGAACAGTGCGACGTTAATATTCAATCAATTATAGGGTACGTTTGCGTGAGTCTGGGCAACCTATCGGACGTCTGCGCAAAACATGTAAAAATGCTTTTCCTCGTACAATTGCAGTCAGTTTTGGTCGACTCGATACTCCTATAACTACCGAATCTAGCTTGAATGTACATTTTTTTAATTTCCACGTTAATTGTAATTCACGGTAATTAAGTATTTACGGCAGTAGATTAAAACAATATCATACATACATTTTTAAATCGTAAGCAAACATTCGACCATAATAAAGAATCAACAAGTACACAGACGAACGAGCATGGTTCCGAAAATTAAATCAAGGCGATCTTCTCAAAATACTTAAATTTTGGATTTACCACTACTGAAGTAAATGATGGGAAAACCCCAGCTTGATATGTCTTAAAACTTACAAATCTGTAGAACAACATATGATAGTTGTTTTTAAAACATGTAAAATCATTTAGCTATGTTGACAAAGAATTTTAAAAAGTATTTTCTGGATGAGGTCAGCTTGGTAGCAAGTTACGAGTGGATTAGGGATCTATTTCAAGATACTCCAGAAGGGCTCTCAACTTCCGAAGAAGAAATCTTCATAGATTTCACATCCAGTGAAAAATTAAAAGGCAGTTTTGTAATAAATCGCTCTTTGAATTTGGGGTAGAGGTGGATGAGGAATTATCTGTACTGAAAACAAAAGCACTTCGTATACTATTACCATTTTCAACATCCTACCTTTTGCAAACCGGATTTTCTGCAGTGGATGCCTTGAAGACAAAATATAGATCTCAGCTAAATATAGAAAAATAACTCTTTAAGTGTCAATTTCTGATATTAAAACCTTCCTTTGAAAAACTTTCCTCTACAAGAAAAGCCCGTGGAAGTCCCTAATAATTATTAAACTTGTTCTTAATTTAGTAATAAGATTGATTGATTGAATATTAACGTCGCACTGTTCAGCTGCACGAGGGCGTTTGATGACAGAACACGTAATTTTGAACCATGGTCAAGTGACGTGGATGACACCTGAGCTGGCACACCTCTCTCCTAACTACCACACCACACCAACGGGAAAACGTTTCAACTCTCAACAGATTTAACGTGCATCGCTGCCCTACACGGAGGGTCTTTAGTGGTACTGGGCTCGAACTCGTGACAAGGCAAGCCACGATCCGATACCTATACCACTCGGCTACCACTTCCAAATTCAGTAATAAGAAATTATTTATAAAATACTTTCTTCAGTACTGATACATCAAACGTATACTGGCTGAAACACCGACTCTTCGCACGAGTTCATTTTTTAAAAAAATAAAACATTTTTCTTGATATAATAGCTGAACTGTAAGGAGAGTAAAACTGTGTGCACGACATTGTATACAAAAATGTAAAATGATTTTTTTTAGATAAATGCTATAATTGTCAATAACTGTTTAAAAGAGCTGTAATTTTAAACCTCACACAATTAGCATTTAGAATTAATGTTAAATTATGAAAAAGAATATAAAATTCCGATGAAGAATGATTGTGTTACTTTTTAACATTTAAAGCGAGACTTCAAAATGTTTTAACCCGGGAGCAGGCGCGTACTCGATACTAACATTAATGGTAGTGCGGGGGGACTCAGTCACCCCAATCATTTGTTTAGAATTATTTTTACTGTACACGATACAAATCGGAATTCTAGTGAATATTTTAGTTTATAGAAAGAATACTTACCTTCTTTCAAGGACTATTCAATTCTTTGATGATTTGAGAAAAAATCCAATAAAACTGAACTAAAATGATTCAAAAGTACAAGACCATAATAAAGGACGCAAATCAGACACTTTTCTTTTATCCTACAGAAATGTTAAGCCAATCAATTCTTTTCCAAATATCGCAAAACTCAATTATTTACAATTTCCCTAAGTGAAAAGCAAACGCATAAAAGATGGGAGGGAACTAATATTGATAATAACCATACCATAAGATTGAAGGTCAATCAAATGATTAGCAAACGTACTATGCAGCCTGGCTGAAAAGTGAATCATGACTTCCTTTTCTTTTTCTACAACTAATGTACAGTACTTCAATAATAATTACAGTGGTGAATTGTTTATCTTCTTAGAATTTTTCTCAGGGTCTGGTTTTCGTTTTTTCTTTTAACAAGTAATATTTTATGTTAAAACGTAATAAAAAAATCTCTCATTGAGGAAATACAGCAAATAAAACAAAATGTTTTTTTTCCTTAATTTGGTTTTGGGATCAAAGATAGCCATTTGATGACGGAAAAAAGCCAGATAATAAACATAAATTATGTCTGTGTTGTGTGTATTTTTTTATTATGGAAGAATGCATTTTGTTTTACTTCTTTTTCCGGTTATTTTTTTAAAAAATCTTTAAATTTTCGATACGCTCGCGCCCCCTTTAATAGTCATCGCGCCCCCAGGGGGCGCGCCCCACACTTTGAGAAACACTGCCCTACTGTTACTAAGACCTGTTTTGAACTGTTGCATCATTCCAATGATTTCCTTCTCTCTCAAAAACACTAAGCAACATCAATTTTTCTATAACTTATATAGAGAGCATTTAAACTTAAATCAGGAAGTTTTGGGGTTTTACGTCTTTTGACTTCTCACAAGTCTCCGCATTTAAATAGAGGTAAACCAATTTCATACCTCTATTGTTTATTTTATTGCCAAACACTGCACAAAGCAGTCACAATAAATGTTTGTCTTGCAAGAGGGTTTGTACAAGTTTGAGTGTGCGGTGGGAGTGGCGATCGCAGAGCCAACAGGTTGTTTTATTAAGTTAAGTACGTAGATAGTTGTTTCTAAAATAAATATTTTTAATTACGTTTTAGGTGAAAAAGTGCACTTACACCCTTAAATTAAGTAAGTTTATTCAAAACTCTAAATAACTTCATTTAACCTGCGCTATATCTATACATATAAATAAAAATGAAGTGTCTGTATGTAATTTGAAATTAACAGCTTTTTACTAAATGCATTTAAAAGTATATACGGTACTTATATGGAAAAAGCAATTTTTAAAATTTTTGTCTTTCTGTCTCTAATTGTTCCGGCTAATCTCTGAAACATTTGCACCAATTTTGATGGAACTTTCACTGGCAGATGTTATAAAGAGTAATTTAGGCAACTTTTATTTAAAAAAATAAATTAGGGTTCCGTGGAAATAAGATTAAAACAAATGAACAATATCCGATTCAAATAGGGATTATTTTCATTTCATTTTGCATCGTTTCTTAAAAATTCGCGTTGTTCAAGTAATTCTTTTTCCTTTTCTTCTAGCAGTAAGTCTTTGATTAGGATGTCTTCCTTCTTAGGCATTTTGGTTCCCATTAATAGTCCGAACGGTGTCCATTTTGTACTGCAACATATAGTGCTGTTTAATATTCTCTGTAATCTGTCGACGTATTTGTACCATTTCGTTGAGTCGTCTAATGATAGTTTGGTGAGAACTGGAATCAAAGTTCGATGAATTCGTTCAACTTGTCCGTTTCCTCAAGGAACACCTGTCGCTATTTGTAGATGTTGAATGTTCTCTTCATCACAGTAGTCGTTGAATAATTTTGAAGTGAACGCTGAACCTCTATCAGAGATAATTCTGATGGGATTACCAAAGGTTTCCTGCTGTTGTTTTAGTTTTTCGAGAGCACTTTCAGCAGACACAGTTTTGACGGGATATAGCCAAGTAAATTTGGTAAATGCGTCTACTACGGTGAAAATGTGTTGATAACTTTTGTTTGTGGAGGGTAAAGGACCAATGAAGTCAACATAGTACGTACTTAGAGCAATGCTTTCCTTAGAAATAGGATTCAAAAACCTTCCTTTTTGCCAGTTTTCTTATTAGCTAAGATACATGGAACACAATTAACTATTACTTTTTTAACGACGTTGGATAAATTTGGGATAAAAAATTCCTGTTTCACAATTTCTTCTGTTTTTCCTACTGAGAAATGACCATTTTCGTGAATCAATTTAATTAGTTCAGCTTGCATTGCTTTAGGGGTTACAATTAATTCTCGACCATTTAAGAACTTGTAGAGTATACCGTTTCGCTCAAAATATTCTTCAGATTCTTGCTTCTCTAGATGTGATTTCAATGTTTGGATGTTGTCATCTTCCTCTAATACTTTTTTAAGCTTCGAAGTTAATGTATCATTGCATACCATCATTACGGGATATCGGCTAAGAGCACGACATGCTTCATACGACTTCCAGCTCTGTGCTCTATTTCATAATCAAATTCTTCTAATTGAAGCGCCCATCTGGCTATGCGAGTAATTAGCTCCTTTTTTGCATAGCCTTCTGAAAAGCTGAACAATCAGTTGCTATTTTAAAGTGTTGTCCTAAAAGATAAACACGAAACTTCTTTAATGCGTTGATAATTGCTAGTACCTCTAGTTCGTAGCTGTCATACTTTTCTTCTGCTGTATTTGTCTTCTTCGACATGTAGTAAACGGGATGTAACTTTCCATCTTCTGCTTCTGGTAACAAAATTGCGCCGTACCCTTGTTTACAAGCGTCTGTGTGCAGTTCTGTTTTTCTTCCATACTTGTAAAGGTGCAAGATTTGGCCTTCGGACATGATTTTCTTCAATTTTTCAAATGCTTCTTTTTGTTGAGTCCCGAAAACAAAGAGGTTTTTTTTTCTTGTTAAATCGCTAAGTGGTTTAGCTATCTTTGAATAATCTTTGGTGTACTTGCGAAAATACCCAGTTAAGCCAAGAAAACTTTGTACTTGTTTTATTGTTGTTGGTCCTGGAAATTTTCGGACAGCTAGTGTCTTCGTGGGAGATGGTTTAATAGTTCCGCTTTCTACAATATGACCTAGAAATTCAATTTTCTTTTTTTAGAATTGACACTTCTTGAACTTAATTTGTAATCCGTATTTCGTTGCGACTTCGAAAATAATTTTAAGTTTTTCTAGACCTTCCTGTTCGTTTTTCGCTAGAATGACGAGATCATCTAAATAACTGATTACAATTCCTTTCCGAGTAAGATCTCTAAATATACTTGATAAGTAGCGTTGGAAAACTCCTAGACTTGTGCTTAGTCCGAAAGGAATTTTGTTGAATTCAAATTGTCCGTCTGGGACGATAAAGGATGTATACTTTTTGCAATCTTCGTCAACATAGACGTGAACGAAACCATTGCGTAAATCTAATGTAGAATATACCTTTGCTTCTTGCAAAGTGTCTAAAACATTTTCGATGAGAGATAACGGAAATTTATCTTTCACAAGCTTCTGATTCAATTTTCTGTAGTCAATGCACATTCTCGAAGATCCATCTTTCTTTTTTACCATTACGATTGGACTTGCATATTCCGAAGAACTCGGACGTATAATGCCTTCGTTGAGCCATTCTTCTATCTGTTTGTTTACTTCTTGTCTTTCTCTGAAAGCTGGCCGACGAGAGGGTTGACAGACTGGTTCTTCGTCTTTTAGAATAATTTTCATTGTGACGTCGGTAGATGCTGTTTATTCTGGCTTGTAGTCTTGAATTAACTTTAAAAAGTCCCTTCTTGATTTGATGGTTTTCAACATGACGCAGGTCTAGTTCTTCTTGAAGATTTTCAGCTGATATTTGCATAAGCTGTGCATGATTCTCATATTTGTTGAATTTAACTCCTTGTTTAGTGAAACTTATCGATGCTTGTTCCAAAAGATCTGATCCAATAACTGCTTCGAATTTTAATTTATCAGCAGGTAAAACATGGCAAGTTAACGAGTAATTTTCATTATCTATTTCGAACTCATGTTCAAAGGAACCGATAGTTGTCACTTGTGCTTCACCAATACCTGTGAGAAGCATCTTGTTCTTCTATAATTTTCTTGGATCCATTATTCTTCTGTTCGTGTTTTCTCGTAGAAAACTTACGGTACTACCACTGTCTATGAGCGCCGTGATTTTCACCTTTCCAAAAAATATCTCTTTAGTACGTAAACCTTCCTTAACGATGAGTGTGCAAGTTTCTTTTGGAGGTTCTTTGAATTTCTGCGATTTTGAATAGTTCGTCTGAGCATATATGCTTGGAAGCATTATGATTTGAGGGTTTCTCATAAATTTTGTTGTAATACCCTTTCTACGCGCTGTCTTGATATCTTTGAACAGATTCGTACTTAGTAACAAGGGCTTCGTAATGTTTGTTGTAATTCGTTGACGTTGGAAACTTTTTATCTTTCCTGTTATACTCGAATTTTCCTGGTGCTTCATATCTGCGATTCTTTTCTTTGTATTTGAATTCTTGTTTCTTCACAAATGGGATTTTTGTTTCAAAGTCCTTTTAAAGTCTTCGAATTTTTCTAGTTTTTTTGCTAATTGAACAGGGGAGTTCATATTTGCCCATTCATCAAGATAATATTCCTTAAATTCAAAAGGAGTTTTTCGTTTGAGTTGATCTGTTATGATTAGATCTGATAACTTGTTGAAAGTATCTATCTTCAATCCATCTATCCATCCGTTGAAGTAAGTGTTTAACTCATGGTAAAAATCAATCCATGTTCTTTCAGGTGCTTTTTGTTGAGTGACAGATAGTTGTCGAAACTTTTCTGCAGTTAGTTTAAAGCGTTTCAGCAGTAAACCTTTAACGTGTTCGTAAGAGTTCGCTTTATCGTCAGGCTCTCTCGCTATGATGTGAGATACTTCCGTCGGTAATAAGCCTAACAGATGAGAAACTCAGTTTTCTTGATCAATATTCAATCTCTGCGCTTGACGTTCAAATAATTTTAGATAAAGACTGATGTCTTCTTTCAAATCCAAACGATGTATAAACTTCGAAACTTCTTTGACGAGAAATTTAGTATCACTTTCTTTGGATGTATCAGCGCATAACTTGGATTGTGTTTGGATCCTTAACTTTTCCAACTCAAATTCATATTCGCGTTTTTGCTCATCTAACCTTAATTGTTCGATGCGTAATTTTTCTTTTTGCTCTTCAATGCGTAAATTTTCTTCTCTGGCTTTGCGATCCTCAACAATCGTTGAATAGATGTGTTTGATCAGTTCTTCATCATAATTTTCACTACCAATAATTAGATATTTGAGTGTCGCGATGGTCATAGATTTATTGAATTTTAAATTTAATTCCGTGGCTAAGACAAATAAATCTTCGCGTCGACCTTTGCCAAGATACGCCATTTTAAAATTTAAATTTAATTTTAGATAGTAACCAAAGGAATAAACAAAATTGTCACGCGTTCAAAACAATGATGTTGCTATTGGCAATTCTGGTTTGCATTTACAAAAATTCTCAAGTCAAAATGATATTGCATCAAAATACACTAAATATACATTAAAATATTCAAATTTTGTTCATTTAGAAATGTTTTAAACTAGTAACGTGTAAAGACAACAGTGCGAGCTGCGTAATGCTTAATTTGAAATAGTTAACTTATTAATTTCAACTAAAAACAAAACTTTTTTTTAAAACCATTTGGTATATCAAATATCTCATTTCGTTTTAATAAATGCAAAAAGAATTTGAAAGAAAAAATAAATTAAAAAAATCTTGTTTAGAAACTGTGATTAAATTTATTGTGATATGAAAAATAAGTTAATCATTTAAAGTTCTTTGCTGAAAAAAGCAAACAATTAGAAGTTAGTCACTTTAAGAAAAATCTCATATATATTTTTTATTACACCAATAAAAATAAAATCTTTTTGGGATCTCTTCAGGACATTCTAAGGATAAACACATGTTTCAATAGAAAGCATAATAATTCTGTCAAAAATGAACTCAAAATACTTATATATTGAATGATAAAATACACCATTAAAAATAATATCATGTATAATGTTAAATCAATAAGTTCTGAAAACCATAGCATATTTCTTTCAAAATATATTTCTCGAATACTCATAAAACTAAACTAATTAATTGCCAAACTGCTGCAAGAAAAATGTTACACTATATGAGTCATCGAAATTACGATTGCATCGAAACGGCTAAGTGGAAGACATTAATCTCTTAGTTCAAGGTCGATGACGTAACCAAAGAAATGAAAACTTTTCATACACACATGAAATGCAATTAAATTCCTTTTTAAATGAGATACAAATAAAAAACTTGAATATTACGTACGACTTTCTTAATATTTTAAAAGATATACTTGTAGAAAATTTTAATTGATACGATTTCTATACACAAATAGAAAAATAGTATTTCAGAAAAACACACATGATATTTAGAAATATAAATTACTTCATGAAATCAACTACAACAATTTTTTTAAACAAATTGACGGTGGCTCACGTATTCCTTTCTGAAGATTCCCTTTTTTTCTCTTGTCCCAAGCAAAACGAGAAAAAAAACCACAGTACCTGGACGACGTGTTCACTGATAATCTTGAAATAGACACTGGACTTATGAAGCTCTTGATGTTGTTGTACACTGCAGAAAATAACGGGCTTTCCGCGAGCGAAGTTGTAGTTCTTGAGTTGTGACTCCGGGAGTCGTTTTATTCACCTAAATGTTAGTATGTTATGAGAGACAATCCGTGCATTTTCGATTCAGTCCGTTTGTAATTTAGGCGTGCAGCCAAAAATGTTTTTTTTTTCTTTTCAAAGAAGAAGGTTAGGAGTTCATCAACTAACTATTTAGAGAAGAGTTTTGAAATCAAATCCCGGCCGAGCCTCCCAATTATTTCTGTGGGAGTCCGAATAAAATCTTCGAATAAAAATCAGACTCTTCAGAAGACGGGATTTTAGATTGGCGAGGTGGTTGTCTAGGGGTAAGTATTTAAGGGTGAATGATGAATTAATTGAATCAAAGTCCTTTAAACACAGATACTTCATTTAAGTAAAAAAGAATTTATTTAAAGTTAAAGGGAAATATTTACAAAGAGAAAGACATGAAGGAATTAGGTTAATTGAAAGTTGAGTTATACCTTTAGAAGACGGGGAAATTAATCACCTTTCTCATGCTTGGACGTTAGGACTGGTATCGCGCAGGGTGCGAAATGCGCTAAAAACGTGACGTGTTGAACTGGCGGTGGTTAGTAGGCCTCTGCCGAAAAATTATTCAAGCCGGAGCTACGAAAGCTCCCTAGACAGCGCTGCTTCGGAATGCAGTAATAAATAAAATTAAGATTAATGGTCCTTTGAAAAGGATATGACTCAACCTTTTAACAGAATGTTTCAAAAGGAAAATCCTACATATATCATCTGGTGATCATCAAAAATAAAAGAATCCACTTCAAACGTTCATTGGCTATCTTTGATCCTATAACCAAATAAAAAAAGACATTTCGTTAGCTTTACTGTAATCACACGATGAGAGATTTTTTTTATTACGTTTCTTTTAACCCCTAAAATACTACTTTTGACTATCATATATTTGACCTTCAAACTTACTGGTATGTTTCACTCCATATGTTTTTCTTTTAGGAAAGCTGTAAATAATATTTTTCTGTTGCTTTTTTTTCATGTGAATGAGTTATATGATATATGCATAAGCATATTGAGTAATTTGAATGATTATTCGGCCAAGATGTATTTTTATGAGTATTCTGAAACACATAATGCATAACGAAAAACTTACGCAATTCTTTTTTAGAACTAATATCCATATGTTTTATTGAATACACTTTTATCACGGGATCGGTCGCGAGATGCGCAGAGTCATCTGATGTTCTAGAAATTGTTAATTCTTGGAAAATATTTTCTATGAACATGCCTTATGTCCTTTATTAAGGGCACGCTGATTTGGAACATTTTCATTAGTTTTATTAGATTTTTTTTCAAAAAATCAAAGAAAAATTGAAAAGTCCTTGAATGTAGGTAAGTATATTTTCTCTTAATTAAATTATTCACTGGAGTTGTGATTTTTATCGTGCACAGTAAAAATAATTATAAAATAAATTATAGTTTGAAAACAAACTAAAAAACACGCTTTTATAGTGAATCGAAATAAAAAGTAAAAAAATAAAAATATATATTACTTAAAAGTAACATATACAAAATTTAATACTTATCTTGTTAATTTGTACAGTTTATAATTAGGATCGTATTGTATCTTTAGCACCCCCTCAAAGTGCACTATTATTGCATTCAATACACTATTATTTTGGGGGATGTGATGAAAATTATGTTAAGCAGTTAATGTTCAGGAACCACTGGTGTAGCTACCATGAGCCATTCTGTAAGTGAGGTAGGGGGATTTATTGTCGTATTTATTGGCGGGCATATTCCATCAGTAAGTCATTTCAAAATGAGTTGAGGAGATAGGCCTAATTGTTTACCATAATTTAGCTTTTGATGAAAATATTGTTCTAATTTTTTTTTTAATTGGAGTTGTGAGAAATCTGCTAAACTTACAACGTTAGGTTTTAAAAAATTTTCAATAAGAATCGAACAAAGTTCTCCAAAATTTCAAATATTAAAGCAAGAGTTAATGTACTGGAGTAGTTAAAATATACCGGTTCTGGAACAATGGAGCCGCATGCAAACAAAAGTGGGTGGAAGTCCCCCCCGATCTGAACCGGGAAGATGGTTTGTGATTGATAAGGGTTTCGGGGATCTGTACTGATAAGAAATGCACGCTTTTAGCGATAACGAGTTATATTCTGATATAGTTTTAATTAAATGATTATGATTTTTTTAATTACGTCATTGAAAGCAAATTTTAATTGGGATAAAGAGTCAAATTTTTCTGTGCATATGATTATTTTTATATAATTCCGTATACATCTATTTCTGAAAATCATGATATACGTGTTGAATGATTATTTGTTATATTTCAAATTTGATGCTTGTGATTTCTGAAACAGAGGATTGAAAATTAGGCAAACGAAAGGGAGTGGAAGTCCCCCCCCCCCGGGTCTGAACCGGGAAGATGGTTTGTGATTGATAAGGGTTTCGGGGATCTGTACTGATAAGAAATGCACGCTTTTAGCGATAACGAGTTATATTCTGATATAGTTTTAATTAAATGATTATGATTTTTTTAATTACGTCATTGGAAGCAAATTTTAATTGGGAAAAAGAGTCAAATTTTTCTGTACATATGATTATTTTTATATAATTCCGTATAAATCTATTTCTGAAAATCATGATATACGTGTTGAATGATTATTTGTTATATTTCAAATTTGTGATGCTTTGTGCTTGTGATTTCTGAAACAGAGGATTGAAAATTAGGCAAACGAAAGGGAGTGGAAATTCCCCCCGGGTCTGAACCGAGAGGATGGTACCCCTCCGCTCTGATAAGGGTTTCGGGGCTCTGTAAATGGGTGTAAGAAATGCATGTTTTTAGAGATAACAAGTTATATCCTTATATAGTTTTAATTAAATGGGTAGAATTCTGATTTTTTTAAGTACGTCATTGGAAGCAAATTTTAATTAGGATAAAGGGTCAAACTTTTCTGTACATATAAATATTTGTATATAATTCTGATAAAGTCTATTTCTGAAAATTATGATATACGTGTTGAATTATTGTTTATTACATTTCAAATTTGATACTTTGTGCATAACTAAAATATATTTTTCATTGATTTTGCATGTATTTTTTTTTTTTTTATAATTCTGAGATAACTTAAAAAATACTATGCTTATATAAAGTAAAAGTTCTGCATATGTTTTTTCGCTTGCAAAGTAGTTTCCTTGCATGAAACATCCCTTTCCTATGATAATATATGCGGATCTTGTAATTCTGGTAAAACTTTCTTTGTTAGACGAATCTTAGAAATAAAATTAATTAATTCTTTTCCTCCCAAAATTATTTGGTGTTATGGAATTTATCCAAAATTGTTTGATAAGATGTCTGACATAGAATTTCATGAAGGCATGCCTTTCGATGTAGAAGATATTACTAATGCTTTCGTAATAATAGATGACTTAATGAATGAAGTAGGAGATGACGAAAAAACTTTCAAACTTGTGCACGAAAGGAAGCCATCATAGAGATATTTCCGTAATATTTATTTTACAAAATATTTTTTGCAATGAAAAACAAATTATAGGAATACGTTTTAAATACTTCCTACCTAAGTTGTTTTAGAAATGTTAGAGACAAGCAATAGATCTCTTGTATAGCAAGACAAATGTATCCATCTCAATCGAAATTTATGATAGGAAAACTATACGAAATACAAATGCTGCAAATTTGACTATCCACTTTGTGAGAGATAGAAAAATAAAACCTTTCGTTCGAATCATTTAATGAATTTTTCAAAAGAAAAAAAATTTTCATAGAGTTTTGTTACGAATAAATATCTCAGAACAAAAACATTGTAAGCAAAACCTTTGTCATGGATAGAATATTAAGTGTGGTTTTTGTGTTCTTCAACATTTGTTTTTAATTTTTAGTCTGTTTCCCTTCTTGTTCCTTACACTTAAATATATTAATATGAGTAAAGTAATTAAAAAAGTTGAAAAAATATTGAAAAAAAGTTGAAAAGTATTGAAAAAAGATGAAAAATATTGAAATATTTAGAATATTGTTGGTGGACTTGAGTATTTAAGTTAAGAGCAATAGTGATAAAATTTCTTTTTTTCATATTAATCTTAAAATAATAATAACTTTATAAATTTAAATATATGGTAAACTTATAAAAAAATTCAAAGCAAAATCTTATTCATCTTATAATAATAATAATACAAACACAAAATATGAGAACAATATTGTACTTATTCACCTTCTAAAATTTATTCTTACATTATATCTTTTCTTAAAATATTGATACAATCTGAAATCCTTCTGTTTGCTACGAACAAATTCATATAAAATATAATTCATTGAAAAGCCTTTACTGATTTTCAACAAGAAAAATATAAAATAATGACCACATAGAAATAAGGAATATCCCTTGGTTAATCCATTTCTCAATAAATAAAGTCCTTCAGATCTCAACAATTTTCCTTTTATAAAACAATGTGCTGACAGAAAACTTAATTTAATCTTATATTTTTTAAAATGTGTTATATGAGAAGCATTGAAATAAGTAACATCATTCAATATGAATAATAAATACATTCGACAGGTATATGCATAAAATGAAGAGGAAAAATTTACATTCTTAAACATGAAAGAATAAGATATATACAGAAATCAATATTTATAAAAGAAACTATTTAATTAAATTCTCATTTATATAAAATATTAGCTTTCATTTATACGGCAGTTACCGAAAGCTAAAGTTGTAATACCATCTTCAAGAATATATCTTATCGAAGGGGCAAAGTGAATTTTTTTTTAACTTTTTACAGAATGTATTTGATGCATAGAACTGTTATAATGGGTTTAAACTCTTCACGACGTCTATACTTATTTATGAGGCAATTTTTATAGTCTTCATGAGAAATTTTACTTTTTAAAATAGATCTATGTATCTCTTTTGCTGTATTTTTTTCTAAAGTTAATGTTTTTATGCTATACATTTTTGCATTGAGACCTACGAACTCAGTTGCTACCATACCATTTACTCATCTGTCATTTTTCCGAGAACATTATTAGTTAAAGGATTATAAAGAAAATGATTAGGAAGCAAATATATGGGTCATTTTAATAAAAAAGAAGTAAGTTTTCTTTGAATAGATACAAGGTCGTTATTAATTATTTTATAAGCATGAAATGCTGGAGATGCTATGAATTTCTTAGCTCTTTTCTCTCTATTCACTAGATAAATCTTAACTTTTGCGTAAATTTTTTCATTGTTTTACCAAACACGGCATTGTTTAAAAGTTTAAAGAGATCTTTTTCAAAATTGTTGTTTGCTCGTTTTCGATGTTCAGTATTAAAATCTATATAATTTTTTAACCGAGGACTTTGTTTGAATTTTAGAAATTGATGTATTTTTTTAAATTTTTAAACCTAATTGTACATATAACTTCAAATTTCTATAATGAAGAACGTATTTAGTTTTATTTCTTAAGTTAGGAGCCAATTTTTCCACAGACTTCGATTCTAAAATACTGAATTCTTTAGCAATATTTTTAGTATAGAGGAACATTCAGAGACACTTCAACTTTTTCTGAGCTAATGGATAGCAGTTATGCAAATCGTGCAATTAATCTGGATATTCTAACTTAAAATATACAATTTATATCCGAATCGTCTGGTACATCCATGAAGTTAACGTATTCATCAGTCCAGGAAAAGTCGTGTGACAAATTTTGCGACATTGCTCAACCATATAGATTGTTTGCCTCTAAATATATAATGTAACTACTAGGTAGGCTTGAATCATACGTTGATAAATACACATTGTTAGCCTTAGCGTAGCGATGACCAATCATCGCAACACCTCCGCGAATTCCTTTTTCGATGAATAAAGGCATGTCTATATCCGTTAAAAGCTCCAGTCGTACTTTTGTCATTTTATAAGACATGCTTGCCATACCAAACCAGGAACCGTATATGTATTACATGGATCGATTTTGTAGTAATTCTGGCATAGAGTTCTAAAGTTTTCAAATATGTCTGAAAATAATACGTCTACGGTTACACACAAATAACGATAATCTCCCAATGTGCGCATTTGAAACATGTTCCATCTATGGTGAGCATATTCGTAGTCTTCTCTGGATACATTTTTATTTGTTAGACTGTTGAAAAAGCTGATTGAGGAGGGAGCTGCGTTTCATAAAATTTAGAAAAGGAATCAAAATATTCATATGGATAGCAACCCTTTCTAGTTATAAATTGTGCATTACTTGCAAAATACCTATCCCAAAGATGGCAAGGCTTTTAAGTCGGGCAAGTTTCTCTATAGAGAAGTATTTAAAAATTGAAAAGAGTCAATGAAACGTAATGACCTCAGAATAATAAAAAAAAAAACTTTTCACTATGTCGGGAATGCATTGAATGCATTGAAAAAGAAACCAAAACTTTTAGTTGATTTTTAAAAATCAAAATTCAATTTAATTATGTCAAATGATCCAAATGAAGCACGAGGAAGTACGGAATAACGCTTGAAGGAGTTTTTTTTTTTTTTTTTTTGTAAAAATTTAAATAACATTTTGAATCTAAAGGACTTATAACCTATATTTCAGCTACCATAAACCTATTGTTTTCTTCTTAGAATACAATTAATTCCCAAATATGATTATATATTTCGCACAAAAACATTAATTTATGAGTACAGACATATGAATAAATAATTTTATAGGGCGATACTAACATCTCCTGGTTTTTTATTCACTTAACTAACCTCAGAAATAACATTACAAAATTTGAAGTTATCGAAAAAAGCAAGTTTAAAGCAAGTTTAAAGCAAGAACATCTCCTTAATTTTATGTTGCAAATTCATGTAAACTACACAATATTTCTCACACAATTATAAACATTTTGATGTCAATCGAGTAGTGGATGGACAATACTCGAAAAAAAACAGAAAAACTTCGATTAAAAAATGATCGTGTGTGTGCTTATGACCACACGTTAGAAGTGATAACTTCAAATTTTGTAATGGAGTTTTTGTAATGGAGTTCTATTTGTTCTATGTCAGACATCTTATCAAACAATTTTGGATAAATTCCATAACACCAAATAATTTTGGGAGGAAAAGAATTAATTAATTTTATTTCTAAGATTCGTCTAACAAAGAAAGTTTTACCAGAATTACAAGATCCGCATATATTATCATAGGAAAGGGATGTTTCATGCAAGGAAACTACTTTGCAAGCGAAAAAACATATGCAGAACTTTTACTTTATATAAGCATAGTATTTTTTAAGTTATCTCAGAATTATAAAAAAAAATACATGCAAAATCAATGAAAAATATATTTTAGTTATGCACAAAGTATCAAATTTGAAATGTAATAAACAATAATTCAACACGTATATCATAATTTACAGAAATAGACTTTATCAGAATTATATACAAATATTTATATGTACAGAAAAGTTTGACCCTTTATCCTAATTAAAATTTGCTTCCAATGACGTACTTAAAAAAAATCAGAATTCTACCCATTTAATTAAAACTATATAAGGATATAACTTGTTATCTCTAAAAACATGCATTTCTTACACCCATTTACAGAGCCCCGAAACCCTTATCAGAGCGGAGGGGTACCATCCTCCCGGTTCAGACCCGGGGGAATTTCCACTCCCTTTCGTTTGCCTAATTTTCAATCCTCTGTTTCAGAAATCACAAGCACAAAGCATCACAAATTTGAAATATAACAAATAATCATTCAATACGTATATCATGATTTTCAGAAATAGATTTATACGGAATTATATAAAAATAATCATATGTACAGAAAAATTTGACTCTTTATCCCAATTAAAATTTGCTTCCAATGACGTAATTAAAAAAATCATAATCATTTAATTAAAACTATATCAGAATATAACTCGTTATCGCTAAAAGCGTGTATTTCTTATCAGTACAGATCCCCGAAACCCTTATCAATCACAAACCATCTTCCCGGTTCAGACCCGGGGGAGGGGGGACTTCCACTCCCTTTCGTTTGCCTAATTTTCAATCCTCTGTTTCAGAAATCACAAGCATCAAATTTGAAATATAACAAATAATTATTCAACACGTATATCATGATTTTCAGAAATAGATGTATACGGAATTATATAAAAATAATCATATGTACAGAAAAATTTGACTCTTTATCCCAATTAAAATTTGCTTTCAATGACGTAATTAAAAAAATCATAATCATTTAATTAAAACTATATCAGAATATAACTCGTTATCGCTAAAAGCGTGCATTTCTTATCAGTACAGATCCCCGAAACCCTTATCAATCACAAACCATCTTCCCGGTTCAGATCGAGGGGGGACTTCCACCCACTTTTGTTTGCATGCGGCTCCACCGGCTCCACTGTTCCAGAACCGGTATATTTTAACTACTTACTGGGTTAATGCAGACCCTTTTAGATATTTTGATATATGTTTACAATTTTCCAATTATCATCTTTATTATTAAGTGAACATGCATTATTAAAATAATATAACCAAGCTTCTATTAGCATTCCATTTTCAGAATCAAAAGGACTATATATGATTCATTAGGGGTTTGCTTGGTAGTACTTATTACAGCCAAATTGGTTTGCTCATTATTCGCCATTTTAAAACCAGATCTGAGAATCATACAGAAAGTAAAATTTTAATTTAACTTAAAAATTTGAAGTACCAAAAATAAAAATACCTAAATATAAAATTGAAATTTCAACAAAATCAAAAATATTTGCAGCTATTAATTATTAAAATTCAAATATCAAACATTAAAGTAATTAAATTTCTTATTTAAATATATATTGTTTATCATAATTAAAAACATGTATTGCAACACTTTTAACAATATGTCGAATAATTTTTCATAAAAGGTGAAGCATAAAAATATCAAAGATCAGAATCCCTTTTTAAAAAAAAATCATACGTATAAAATTTGCAATATAAATGTGTGATTTTGAAAAAATTTCTTAATATATAAAATACATTTTAAAATAAATCATCAAAAACCACAGGATCCACAACCGTTGAGAAACAAAACGAAACCCCACTGAGCTCAGCATTCACCCTTTCAATTTAGTAACGCACATTTTAAAAATTTTCACTTTTCTGTTGCACTTTTCTACGAAACACGAACACGAAACTGTTATACGCTTATTCACAACACTTTTTAGATGACTTTGATGAAAACGAAGCCGTCTCGCACGAACTTGAACAAGGATTTCCCCCTGCTTAATGAAGTAGTTGAAAACATCAGGAATTTTAGTATACGGAGTAATAAAGGGAAATTTGTTGTCGCTGGGAACGCACACGTTATTTCTCGAAGTTGAACACGTTATTTCTTATTTTCATGCACATCTTCGCGGCAGGAAACTATCCTTGCCGACTTTTGTTAAGTATTGTAGTAGCGTTGGCCGGTGTTGATTGTTGTCATATCTGTTTTATTGAATACATCTTCCGAATAACTTTACCTCCTTTATTATGAAGCTCACATCACACACACAGCAGATTAAAACACAATTCTGATTGGATCGCAAGTGGCAAGTGGCATGTAATTTACGGAGTTCCTGTCCCTAAATTAGGGACGTACCTCCTTATCAGAATTAATAAAATTAGAGCCGAATTGATGGAGTGACGTAAAGTGAAAAAGAAAAAAAATAAAAGAGATAATTTAAACAAATCTGCTAAAAAACAGTGGCGTACGAAGTCCACTCACCGATGGAAGAACTGCCATGCAGACTGCGTTTTGATTGGCCGGAGCCGATCTACGCAGAAGTGGGTGTGGAAAAGGATTGGATCGATCCGAAAATAAACGACCCGAGACAAGGAAGTCTTGGAAATAAAATTTCTAAGATCCCATAGAAAAAGAAGGGGAAGAAAATAAATTTTGAATAAAAATTTAAAATGAACCAACTTGCACATTGCCAGTAAAAATGGGGGTGTTGGGACCAAAAACAAGAGAATATAGGACTGATCGCGGTATAAGAACTTATAGAACGCAATGAAGTCATATATGTGATATAACATGATAATAATTGATAAAAGGAAACATGGAATATCCAGCTCTCAAAAATGTAACGATCGTTCCAAGGAACAATTTAATTAATGATTGCTGGATGTGCTACGAATTTTAAAAGTATTGCAAGATAGAAGGTACCGTGCCTCTATCTGGTGGCCGGAAAGGAAAGCAGAAACGAGATCAGCCGCAAAATTGAATCCGGAGAGGTCACCCTCCCGGTTTCCGACCTCGGCGAACACCGTTTCTATTGGAACTTTAAATCCACGACTCTCGGCGCGGAGCTAGTTTTTACTTGCGATGGTGAGAGTTTTTAGATTAAAACTAATTTTAAATTCCCAATAAAATTAAGTATATTTAAGCCCTAAGCCTTTTGGCTTAGGGAAAATTTACAAAATCTTGTTCAAGAAGCGCTCTAAGGCGCTTTTGAGATGATTGCACTGCGGGATCGTATGCAGGCTGGATACGTATTAATTCATTTGGAATGTTAGGTAGAGTTATCAAAGAACCTTTTACAAAGGTTCTTTATGTAAGGTAGTAAATGTTTAACTTTAAGTCACGATATATGACCTCATTGCGTACGAACCAGGGAGCATTAACAATTTGTCTCAGAAATGAGTTTGTTAGCGTGTGTAATTTCTTCAAATGACACATGCCAGCAGATCCCCAAATTTGGGATCCGTAACACATGACCGGTCGGATAATAATGTTGAAGAGCAAAACCTTGTGCCGGATCGCAAGATTACTCCTTCTGAGATAAGCCTTTTAAGCATGGCATAAACAGCGCTCGCTTTTCTTAGAGTCTGTTCGATATGATGGGCAAAAGTTAATTTAGCGTGTAAAAACAACCCTAGGTATCTTGATACATTTACCCAGGGGACGGGTTGGCCAAAAATAGTTACGGGGTTAGTCCAACGGGTAGTTGGCTTCTTCTCGTAAACATGAGGCAGGCACTTTTAGAAGCGTTAACTTTAATTTTCCAGTCAGTGAGCCAGAGTTCAAGCAAGGAAGGTAATGTCGCAGATTAGAGATCACAACGGAAAATCTCTTAATCTGCGTGATAATAGCAGTATCATCGGCAAACATTGCTAAATGCAATAGATCAGTTTGCGGCATATCATTTACGTACAGAGCGAAAAGCAAAGGCGAACTTAAACTACCTTGAGGTAGGCCGCTTCTGATTGGTCGGATGAGGAGAGAATCCTGTCAACTCTCACTCTGAATGATCGATTGGATAGAAAACTGTGAATGGACTTCATCAAGGGAGCCGGAAAATCAAGTCGTATGAGCTTGATTCATAAGCCTTCGTGTCTGATTGGATAATATGGGCGGGACAGGGATTTCGGACTAGCCGATTACGATTAAGATTACAGTGTTATTTTTAAACTAAAGAATTAAAGTTTGTTTAAATATTAATACAAAGAGTTAACAAAAAAGGATACTAGAGGGAATTATTATATATATATATATAAATCTTCTGTGCGTGTGTTTGTCACTAAACTCCTCTAAACGGATGAACCGATTTCGATGAAATTTTTTGTGTGGGTACAAGTAAATTCGAGAATGGTGTAGATTCACTATTCGGTCCGATATCACAATTAGTTAAAAAGATATTAATTAAAAACCTTCAAAAATACAACTCAAGATTCACCTGCATTGTTGTAACAACGCTATTGTTATAAACAAGTAATATAAAAAAAAATTTAATCAATTCCTACTTAGATCAACCAAGAAAAAATTTATTTTAGCTACTTTTTATTAAATAGTTGCAATTAATATAAATATGTATATACATATGACAGAATCACAACATTAAGTGGTAATTAATTTTTATTAATTATCATTAAAGCATCGTATTGTCATCCAAAACAATCGTGTATATAAAATTTCCTTTCAACTGAATGCTACGTTTAACACGCAAGAAAAACCTTTTCAAATTTTGACATAAGTCGCCAATGTGGCTGTATTTGTAATTTTTTAAATAATTAGTTATAATCAAAATTAATTTTTATTAATTATAATTAAATTATTGTATTCTCATCCAAAATAATCATGTACATTACATTTCAGCTCAATTGAGCGCTTTAAAATGTATTTTATTAACGATTGAAAATTTCACCAAGATAAATAAATAAATAACCCAATAAAATATGTATAGAGATCGTGAGCTAAAAGTAGGAATTGAAAAAGACGTAAGTTGGCGTCGAAAATTGATTTTCAGCCAAACTGGCCAAACCCGGTCTTTATTGTTATGAAAATGCAGTCGATTCACGCTTTTTAGCGTTTTTAATTAATGTCTTTTCAAATAATATTTATATATGTAATTCTTCTGTG
Source organism: Trichonephila clavipes (assembly GCA_019973935.1). NCBI lineage: Eukaryota > Metazoa > Arthropoda > Arachnida > Araneae > Nephilidae > Trichonephila > Trichonephila clavipes. Next base: position 707,728 of record BMAU01000193.1, on the reverse strand, counting down.
CGTCTGTATGTAACTGAACTCCTAAACGGCTGGACCGATTTTGATTAAAGTTTTTGTATGTTCCAGTGGACTCGAGAATGGTTTAGATTTATAATTCGGTTTAGAAATGTTTATTTAATTAATTTTTTATTTATAAATTGTGTTGATCTTGGAATGTTTTACATTGGACCCGGCAGACTGCGCTAAAAGATCGCAGTACCGAATATTCAAAAAATCTTAATATAATTCAAGTTGGTCCCGACAGTTGGTGCTGTGATCATTTCAGGAAAATATTTTGTCACTTCGTGTTATTTTTTTGTCGGAATAAATCGTGTGTTAATTAAATTATTACATTCAGATGTAATTAGTGTTTGAAGATTTTTGAAGTGTGCATAAAAACTATACGTTTATCTACAATTTAATAAGTATACCTGCTATAAAAATAGTTTGAGTCTCAACTTTTTCACCTTTAATTAAAACAAGTTTTAAGTTTTGATATTAACACAGCCTTTTACATTTAATTTCGCTCATAGTATCCACATACTCACACGCTATTGATTGAATTGTGATAACCCTACATGTAATGACGTTAGACATTGTGTAATAACTTTTTAATACAAATTCTACTCAAAATGGTCCAGATTGTTAAAGCTTATTCATAAATTTTGGAATTTAAGATGTGTGTACAGGACAACGTCTGTCGGGTCCTCTAGTATATATAATAAACATATATAAAAGAACAAGAAAAATTTATCATGTACCTCCTGACACTCTTCTATACTACAATTTATCGTATTTTGGAAGAAATTTTGATACCTTATTATGTGTTATTGTGAGCCGATATATTGACCAGGAAGCAAAAATGCCACCCCTGATGTAAAATATCAGTAACCATTTGACCCTATTTAAAAATAATGCCATTTATTTGTAATACGCTCTATAACAACAACAACAAAAAAGACGCACCAAGGAGTGGCCCGATTGCAATTAAATTTCGTGTGCATTCATTTCGACCGAACATGCAAATGATTAAAATTTGGTGTCCAACGAATGTGAATAGCGATAGCTACAGCGCACTCAAGAAGCGATTCTCAATCTGATGGTGAAAATTTCTGTTGCATTGATATTTAGGATACCTTAGAACAACTGAAAAAATGCCTCGCTGCAGGATTCGAGCTCATTCCGAGTAATTGTCAGAGTTTAAAAGAGGTTATATCATTGGACTGAAAGAATGAGGTTCGGCAAATCGGAGAATCGCTCTTCATTTCGGTCGAAGCGATGCGGTCATTAAAAGTTGCTGGCAAGAATGAGTGGACAATGGCAGATTTCAGCGTCATGATGGTAGCGGTTGATCTAGAACCACAGCAGTTCAGGAGGACAGATGGATTGCCAGATTAGCAGTCACAGCGCTTGATGCATCGTTATCAATCAGACGTACGACCCGCACACGAGTATCCACCATGAACATCCACAGACGACTGATAGAGCAAAATTTACGATCGTACCAACCGTTACGCCACCTGCTATTCACGCCTGCACACTGTTGAGCTAGATAACAGTGGGGCTTGAATCGATCAGGTTGGAATCATGCTGGCTGGAAACGTATGGTGTTTAGCGACGAATCCCGCTTCCATCTTTGTCCTGACGATCATCGAAGACGTGTCTGGAGACGCCCAGAGCAGCGTGCCAATCCTGCTTCAACGATTGCACGCCCCACAGGCCCTCAACAAGGAGTTATGGTCTGGGGTGCCATTTCTTTTGAAGCCTTTCGTCATCATTAGAGGCACACTTACAGCACATCGGTACGTCGACGGCATTCTGAGAATTGTTTTGCTACCGTTCCTTTTGCAGTATCCTGGTCTAATTTTTCAGCAAAATAATGCCAAATCACATACCACACGTGTTGCTATGAACTGTCTTACAACTTATCAAATACTTTCTTGGCCAGCCAAATCACCAGATCCCTCTCCAATCGAGCATGTCTGGAATAAGATGGGAAGGCGAATGTTGATGATCTGGACCGACAATTGGAGCAAATTTGGAAGAAATTCCGCAGGAGATCATCAGGGTGAACTCTGAAAGAAATCATTCAAGTTTTCTGAAATTTTAATCATTTTTTATTCGATACGTAATCTTTTTACTCACCAATTTTTGTCCCTATCGGGTAATTCGTTCTTCGTGTGTCGTTTTTCTTTTGTTGTAATAGAGTGTATTAACAACTCCTATCAAACATAGGCATATAACTTTGGCATAATTTCTAAGTGTTACTGCATGGCTTCATGGTCCCAATAACAAATAAATACCAAACAATTTTAAAACAAAATTTGTTCTAGGGAAGAAAGTTATCACGATTTAATCTGACTTTTAAGAGATAATATTTCAATGAAAATCTATTAAATAAAAAAACTGTTAACTGACAAGAACTACTGTTTAAAAATACCACCCGAAATTAGTTTTGAATTTTTTAGTTACATGAATAAAACAATTCCTTTATTTTTGATATTAGTTTTTGTTCAAATATTGGGGTTTCCATCACCCATAACTTTAAGACTACACAATACCCTACAAATTTCATAATTACCTTTTTTTTCCCTTGTGGCGCATATCATTGAGAAGTTTGCCACCAAATTTCGAATCTATTAACAAATTAGTTTAAGATATTTGAAGCTTTCTGAGATATGGTTTAATTTTAAAGCATTTTTCCACTCTTAAATGGAATTAATTAAAAATATTTTTGTGCACAATCAACTCTTTTAGTGTGAAATACTAATTCCTATTTTCATTACTGAAATAATTTCTTCTTGAATATGCTTTCAGTTTCTGAATTCTCATAATCAAAATTTATTTCAAGACCAAGTTTTGCTTTAAAAAATAGTTTATATGACTTAGAAGCTTTATGATTAATTTTTTCCTGTTGAGAAAAGGAAAAATCCAAAACATTTTCAGGTTGCTGTAAGATACAATACTTCGAAGAGATGGAATACTACTGAAAACGATATATCCAAAAATCATTCTCTGCTAATACTGCAATTAGACTTCCGAATACAAGTATTGCAGATAAAACCGAATATTTCCTTGGTGTACCAAACTACATTATAGTAAACATATTGTAGTACTATATTTTAGTATTTTCAAGTCATATAATAAGCTAAAACTTCCTAAACAGCCCAATTTCAAGCTAAAAAGATTATATTTTATAAACACAAACTGGGTTATTTCATACGTTAGTATCATTCTTATTTTGTACATACATGCTTTGTGTTTCAAAACTTTTGTGGAAGTATCAGGTTAAAATGAAGCTGAATAAACTGTCAAGTAACAAATGCTATCAATATTTAGCAAAAATATATTTTGAATTAAAAAAATATTTTCCGTCATATTTAATTTTAAAAAATTAGAGCTTTACGGGCATTACAAGGTTTTTTTTATGCCTTTACAAACTTCAAATGAGTATTTCTCAGACTTTCAGTTTTGAAGGTATAAGTGTTTTCTAATTCCTAAGTTTTTTTTTCTGTTCCTCATAGAGCCTTGCAATTTTTGTACATACTCTCAAAGGTATGTTTTATAAAAGTTAGTATGGATTTAGGGATTGAGAGCTCTTCAGTTATTCTTATAAACAAATACTAAATGTACTATTTTTATATTTTTTCCAGGTTTTCTAGAAAAATAATGATTAAAAATTAACAGGGGAGTCGATTTTCAAATCCATATTAATTTTTGTTTGCAATAATATAAGAAACATGTATAAGTAACTTAAAAAGACTAAAGAATTTTAAAAAGTGAACATTTTATAAGAATTTTAAGAAGCTTAAAAAATTCTTAATTTCTTAAAATTGTAAAACAATGGCTGTTCAAACTGATTATTTTCTTTCAGAATCAACTTATATATAAATCAGAATACAAAACATGAGTTATTTTTACTGTTACTGTCCCTCAAAAAATTTCTTCAAAAAGGGTACTATGTAGCCTTAAAGAGAAAAAGTTTAATATAAGATGGAGTTCTATAGAATAGTCTTCCTTAATTATACCTATAAAAATTACCTTCAAATATTAAAATAAAAAATTAGCATTATAGAAAAATATATTAGTTTACATGCAATACAAATTCTAATTTTAATGATATCCATGAACAGAAAATTGACATAAATTTGTGAGAAGATTCAATTAAAAAGCAACAATACTTTTCGTATCTTCAATTTATTTTAGCATGCTTTGTAATACTAATTCTATTCAACATGATTTACAATAATTCTTTTTTTTTTTTCATGAATGCATATTGTTTCAAAAAATACCCAATCATGTTTTAAATTGGAACTCATTTTATATCTAGGGTAATAGCGCCAAGCAGCGCTTCTTGTTGCGGGAATGGAATCCAATATGGTGGTCTAGAGGTAAATTAATGATACACAAGTTTTAAAAAATTGTTTTGAAACACATGGAAATGTATTTCACGTAAAGGGTATAGGAAGAGATTGAGAATAACCTAGATCAATCAATAAATAATGAATAATATGTAACATGTACTAATAAAAGTATAAGCAGCATATAACTTATATTCTTTTATCGTAATTATAGATAATATTCATATAGTACGATTTTATAACAGCTATTAGAATATTAATCATATAATAGGTGCTAATTTGATATCGGTGGTACTAGCGCCAAGTTGTTGTTTATGTTCGCCAAGATGGGTGATAATATTACAATATGGTTACCTTAATATTTTTATCGTCTGTCAATGTGGTTGCCATGGAAATAACGTATATTAGAAATAATTTTTATTCGTTTTTCCCCGCTGTAACCCTATTAATTTCAGACGATTTCTTTTTAAAATTTAACCATTTTCAGTGTAATTTTCTTTTTGTTTATGCGTCTTCTGTTTTAATTCTGTGCTATTTTCGAATATGGATATTTCTAAAATGAGTGAGTACTAGAATACTTTTTCCTATAAAGAATAAGTGGTGTGCTTTTAATTATCGCTATAAATCATTTATTTTCGTTTCAAAAATGTTTTTTTTACGTTCTTTGTTCCATGAAATTTCGTTGAAGGAACTTGCAGTGCAAGTTTCATATTGCTAGCTTTTGCTACTTTGTAATTGATATTCTTAATTAGTTTTAACATACATTATGTAATTATTTTATTCATAATGAAAAAAAATGCAATTATTATTGTGTGTAATAATCATTATTTATTTATAATATTCTTATGTTATTTTTATTTATAATTATCTAATACGAGTTCTCTTATGCATTATTATTTTTACAATTAGACGATTACTCTTTTTTATAATAAATATTTAATTATATTATATGATTATTATTTCTAATAACTGTTATAAAATCGTATTATATGAATATTATATATAATTATGATAAATTAATATAAGATTATTATATACTGCTTATAATAATATTAGTACATGTTACTTTTTATTACATAATATTATTATTCATTACTTATTGATTAATCTAGGTTATTCTCAATCTCTTCCTATATCCTTTATTTGAAATACATTTCAATGTATTTCAAAACAATTCTTTAAAAATTATTGTGTATCATTAAATTACCGCTAGGCCCCCATATTGGATTTCATTCCAGCAATAAGAAGCGCTGCTTGGTGTGATCATTATCCCGCCAAGCAGCACTTGGCGCCATTACCCCCAATATCAAACTAATACCATATAATATAATTAAATAGTAATTGTATAAAAGAATAATCGTTGAATTGTAAAAAAATATAAATAATGCATAAGATTACTCGTATTACATAATTATAAATAAATAACAAAAGAATAGCTATAAATAAGCAAATAGAAATAGTTATAAATAAATAATAATTACTAATGAATAAGATAATAATTATAAATAAACAATAATAATTATAAATAAACAATAATAATTATAAATACACAATAATAATTATAAATAAATAACAAAAATTAATTATAAATAAAAAAAAACAAAAATGTGTAATAATTTTTTATAAATAAATGCTAAAAGAAACAATTATAAATAACGAATATCATATGATTATTACACATAGTAATAATTGCATTTTTCATTATGAATAAAATAATTACGTAATATATGTTATTATTAATTAAGAATATCAATTACAAAGTAGTGAAAGCTTGCAATATGAAACTTGCACTGCAAGTTCCTTCAACAAATTTCATTGAACAAAGAACGTAAAAAAAAACATTTTTGAAATGAAAATAAATGATTTATACCCCGATAATTAAAAGCACAACACTTATTCTTTTAGAAATAAATACTCTAGTACTCACTCATTTTAGAAATATCCATATTTGAAAATAGCACAGAATTAAACAGAAGACGCAAAACAAGAGAAAAATACACTGAAAATGGTTAAATTTTTAAAATCATCTGAAATTAACAGGGTTACAGCGGAAAAAAATAAATTTATTTCTAAAATATGTTATCTCCATGGCAACCACATCCACAGACGATAAAAATATTAAGGTAACCATATTGTAATGTTATCGCCCATCTTGGTGCTATTACCCCCGATATCAAATTAGCACCCCAGGTTGCTTTAGATAATAAATTGAAATAATTAATATTTCATTTCTACATGATTGATTAATGATAAAGCATATTTGAATACACTGTTGTCTACATAACCTAAGATGTCCAGAAATATGCTGAAGAAACCATGACAAAATATATAATTACACAATCAGACATGTATAGTAATTGTGAATCTTCTTAAAGAATTTATATTTGTGACAAGTAGATGCAGTTAATACACATCTTAAGATACTGTAACAAATTATGAAATTAAATAAGCACTTCCCATAATTATGAATCTTCTGACTTTATATCAACAAAAAGCAGAAAGTGCTCACAAATAACATTTTAAAGCCTCTAGTAACATTTAGCCTTCATGCACGTAACATTCCCCCACGCTTCACTTAACTTTTTCATTCATCAAAAATATATTTTGACATGAAAAATTACAAAAAAAATTAATAATCTTTAATGCTAATAAGGATGACAAACTTAAAATGTTTTTATTTAGGTGAACAGAATTTGTAGCATATTTTGTTAAAATATAAAAAAACTTTTTTGTAGATTATATAAATATTCTTAAAGTGAAAAATAAATAATCTAATCAGTTAGATTAATTTCAAACCAATTACAATTTGTTGAAAAATCAAAACAAAAAATATTTGCAGATGTAAAGATATAAATTGAACAAAAAATTTAAAAACTCAGAAAAATGACAAAATAAAAAATTCGAAAAACACATGAATGAAGTCTTTTCCTGATACTTAAACTCTATACATCAAAATAAGTACAATATACTTTAAACTTCAGGATCATTTTTAACACTGAGATAAGCTGAGAAGCATATGGATAATAAGCCCTGTATCAGGTGTACATCAACAAACTTTAAAAATTATACAAAAAAGTTTTGATATACAAGTCTAAAATTTGATTACTTTTACTAGGTTTATTTGGATTTCCACCAGGACCAAAACGACTGAAATCATGTTCAGTTGGTTCAGACTGGCTAACGATATTTTGTGACAATTCACTTTCACTCAAAAAAGGAGTAATTGTTCCACTTGATCCAATAACTAATGCATTCCTCTTTAAATCAATGCAGCATTGATGACGCTTCAACATATCTAAACCTAATAACATATCCATTACTTGATCTTCTAAAATTGAAAAAGATGATTGTAAAAACACATCATTGATTTGAATAAGGCCCAAATGTACACGGCCTAATATTTTTGCACGCCTACTCCTTTAGCAACTCCTGACCATCTTTTATCAACCAGCCGCATGATACCACATCTTTCTGCACATGTTTGGCTCATAATAGTGGTTTGAGCTCCACTATCAATAAAAGCTCGCACTGGCTCTCCATTTACACGGCAATTAATGTAAAGCATTGTTACTTGTCCAAACCCCTCTGGGTTATGTTCAATAGCTGCTTCCATGTTGTTGTCAACATTGTCCTGCCTTATTGCTTCAGCAATCAATTTCTGATATTCAGGATCAAACGGACTAGCATTCAGCATTTGAATGCGCCTTGATTCTCTCAGCCTTCTCAGTCAGTTGTTGGCTGAGAACCTGACCAAACAATTCTTTATTTTCAGATAGGAAGGCATCAGCTAAACTGGGGTTGTTTTGTTTTAGTACAAGTAAACGATCTGGATAAGTGATTAATTCTTGTCTCAAACGTTCAGCTTTTTCTTCATGAGAGTTTGAGGTACCTGAGGTTGAAGCACTTGCTGAAGCTCCAGGAGGAGTTACTGGTGATGAAGTAGGAGTATTTGATAGTTTGATCGCACTGAAATCAATGACCAAATCTGGAAGTGGATGTTGAGGCATTTTCAATTGGTGAACCAAAAGAACATCACCATCCTTAACTCCCAAAGTCGTTAAATCTTTCTTATTATTCACAAGTGCTCGACCTTCATGTGTAATAATCATTTCTTGAGGAGGAAAACCGACTTCACTTTCACAAAGTGCTTTAAAGTTTTCTAACTCCATATCGGGACTTATGTCAAGTGTAAAAATTGCGCCGTTTAATGTTGTGACAGTGAGCTTCATTTTTAGATTTGAATAAAGAAAGTTTAAAAATACGATAAAAGTAAGAACTAAGAGTTTTCTTCAAAGAAAGATGCCTCCAGAATTTAAATCCTAAGTTCAGAGAATCAATACAGAAACTTTTACCATACAGTCTGATAATTTGCTTGAATTTGATTTCCCAAGCTGCCTTAGAATTGTTGCCAAAATGATTCAGCAAGTTTGTAAAGAAAAAAATACCCTGAAAGATTGGAATAAAATTAAGTTTAAAGTATTTGTATACTTGTATGCTTTATATCTTGTAATTAGCGTATTTCACTCCCCTAAAGATTTTCAGTTTGTATTTACTTTCTAATTAAGAATTTTATTGTAAATCTTTTTTTTTCTTTTTTTTTAGCTTTCAAAAACTGGCACTTAAGTTCAGAACGTGTGTTCACACGTTGGAACCTGGACAGATTCACCTAGCTGTACCAACCCAAGTGCTAGGACTTTTATGGAACCAAAATGAGGATGTTCTTTTTTGTAATTTACAGAATGCTGATTTCAAACCTGATGAATATACTCGAAGAAGTATCCTATCCACTACACAGAAGATATTTGATCCACTGGGAATTTTGTGTGTCCTGTGACAATTTGTTTGAAAATAATGATACAAGAGAGTTGGAAGTTAAAAATTGGCAGGGATGAAATCTTACCAACTGACCCCTTCAAAAGAAATTCCAAACTTTGACTAATCAATTACCTTTACTGGCAAATGTTACCATTCACAGGTGTGTGAAAATTAATAGATGTACCGAAGGGATAAGCCTGCACACCTATTGTGATGCCAGCAAGACAGCATATAGTACTGTAATGTTTCTTCGAAAAACATCTGGAGAAAATATTGAAATTTTTTTTATCCAAGCAAAAAGTTGAGTAGTTCCCTTAAACGATATTACAATACTTCGTCTAGAATTGTTGGTCGGTTGTACTGGAGCTCGATTGACTTCGTCCATTCGGAAAGCTATGACCTTGGAAGAGATACCAAGTATGTATTGGACAGATTCCTCCACAGCTCTTTATTGGATATAACATGAAGATCATTGGGGCTCATTTGTGAATAACAAAGTGGTGGAAATTAGAAATCTTTCTTCTAAAGAAGCTTGGAAACATCTCCCAGGAACTTGTAACCCTGCTGATCTCCCATCACGTGGCTGCTCTGTCCAGGGATTTCTGAAATCAAGATGGTGGGAGGGTCCACAGTGCTTAAAACTTCTAGAAGATTTGTCTATGACTGTTGAAGAATCTTGAAGAAATTTTAAAAGAAAGAAAAAAGGGCATTGTTTCTTTAATCAATTCTGTAGGCCTGGATAAAAAATGGTATTTACATAGATGATTCTCCAAATATACGGACATTGTACGACTACTAGCTTGGATGTTACGGTTTGTGGAAAATTGTCGACATCTAGATAAAAGAGTAACAAGTCATCTGACTATTTCTGAACTGGATGCAGCAGAAAAGGTACTTTTGAAAATTGTTCAACAAGAAACCCTTAAGAATGAAAATGTAGAGTCTAGACTGAAAACCCTATGCATATTCACCGATTCTAATGGGCTAATCAGATTGAAAACTAAAATTACTCGTAGAGATTATGCAGAAAATTTCATAACCCCTTTACTTTTACCATCAGATTACCCATTAGTTGAATGATTGATCTTTGAACGTCATCTGCAGTCTTCACATGCTGGAACTCAAGTTGTTCTAACCAATATTCGCCAAAACTTTTGGCTCTTACGGGACAGAAAGACTGTCCAAAGAGTTATATCGAAGTGTGTACGGTGTAAAAGATATGCAGCTAAAAGAATCGAATCAATTCCTGCTCCACTGCCAGAAGATCGTGTACGGGAAGCTTTAGTATTTGAAATTACTGGAGTGGACTTAGCAAGACCCCTTCATTTTTAAGAGATGACGAGAAAGCATGGATATTATTATTTACATGTGCTGTATATAGGGCTATTCATCTTGAATTAATACAGAGCCTTTCAACTAATGCAGTGCTTCTCAAACTTTCAATACTGGCGCCCCCCTTTTCGATCACAATTTTTATCGCGCCCCCCTTATACATTAATAATGCACTGAATGCAATAATAATGAACTTTGATGCTAAAGCTACAAAAGGCGATCTTAATTATAAACCATACAAATTAGTAACATAAGTATTAAATTTTGTATACTACTTTTAAGCAAAAAATAAATAAAATAATAGGATAATTATTATGTGTGTTATTTTTCCTTTCTCTAATTTTTAAATTGGACTTATTGCAAAATACGGTGGCTGCTTAGAAGACAAAATATAGATATCTGCTAAATATAGAAAAAGAACTCAGAGGGTCAATTTCTAATCATAAGCATTCCTTATAAAAACTTTGCTTTGCAAGACAAGCCCATGGAAGGCGTTAATACTTATTAAACTTGTTCTTAATTTAGTATTAATTAATTAGTTATAAACTACTATGGAGTACTGATACATTAAAAGTATACCGGCTGAAGTACACGCTTTCACGAGTTCATTTATAAGAAAATAAAACATTATTGAAATCGCTGAATTTTGTAAGGAGAGTAAAGCCAAGTGCGCAATAATGTTTACAAAAATGTAAAATGATTTTTTAAATGATTGCTCAAAGTATAATTAGTTTAAAGCGAACTATAATTTTAAGCCTTACAGAATTATCATTTAGAATTGATGTTGAATAATGAACAATAATATAAAATTCAGATGAAGAATAATTGTATTATTTTTAATATTTAAAGCGAAAAGACTTCAACATGTTTTAACCCTGGAGCAGGCGCGCACTCGATACTAATGGTCCAGCGGGGTTATTTAGTCACCCCAATCCTTTTTTATAATTATTTTTATAGTACACCAGTGTTTCTCAAACTTTCAATACTGGCGATTCAATTTTCAATCATAATTTCTGCACTGAAAACAAAAGCACTTCGTATACTATTACCATTTTGAAAATCCTACCTATGTTAAACAGGATTTTCTGCGGTGGCTGCTTTGAAGACAAAATATAGATCTCAGCTAAATAAAGAAAAATAACTCAGTGTCAATATCTGAAACCTTTCTTAGAAAAAAACTTTGCTCTACAAGACAAGCCCATGGAAAAGTCACTGATAATTATTAAACTTAGATTAATTTAGTATTAAGAAATTATTTATAAAATACCTTCTTCAGTACTGATACATTAAACGTATACTGGCTGAAACACCGGCTCTTCGCACGAGTTAATTTTTAAAAAATATAACATTATTCTTGATATAATAGCTAAACTGTAAGGAGAGTAAAACTGCGTGCACGACATTGTATACAAAAATGTAAAATGATTTTTTTTAGATAAATGCTATAATTGTAAATAACTGTTTAAAAGAACTGTAATTTTAAGAATCACAGAATTAGCATTTAGAATTAATGTTAAGTAATGAAAAAGAATATAAAATTCCGATGAAGAATAATTGTGTTACTTTTAATATTTAAAGCGAGAAGACTTCAAAATGTTTTAACCCGGGGAGCAGGCACGCACTCGATACTAAGGCTGATGGTAGTGCGGGAGAACTCAGTCACCCCAATCATTTATTTATAATTATTTTTACTCTACACGATACAAATTGGAATTCCAGTGAATAATTTAATTAAGAGAAAGTATACTTACCGGCTTTCAAAGAATGTTCAATCTTTCTTTGATGATTTGAGAAAAAGTCCAATAAAACTGAACTAAAATGATTGACAAGTGATAGACCTTAATAAAGGACGAAAAGCAAAGATACTTTTCACTAATATTACAGAAATGTTACTTGCTGGCAAAGCTGTCATATTTTGTTCAAGTAATTGTAGTTTTAATGAGCATTCATGATCGAGTGAGTGAATATTAACGTCGCACTGTTCAGCTACACGAGGGCTTTTAGAGACGGACCTCGTAATTTTGAACCATGGTTGACGAGGACGATACTTGAGCTGGCCTCTTAACTACCACACCATTCCAACAAGAGAACGTTTGAGCTCTTTACAAATTTAACGTGCACCTCTCCCTTTCACGACGGGTCTTTAGTGGTACTGGGCTCGAACTCGTAACACCTTTGGTGATCAACAAATAACAAGTTGAACTTTTTCTTTCTTGTGTCTTTTTGACAAGTCGAACTGAACCTTGTGGTACACTTATGGCTTCATATTTCAGTTGATGGAGTTCTTTAGGAAGCCATTGAAAATTTTCCTTTCGTTTCATGTTCATCGTGTTTCTCAATCATGAATAATATGCATCAGTTTCAACTTCCTTCAATACAGATCACAGATGCCACCGCTGCCTGGTTATAAGTGTATTCAGAAAAAAATACGGATGCTCTAAAAAGTATTATGACGTTTCTCACTATGCTTTATATGTTTCAGATTACTCGTAAAAATAAATCTTAGCCAAATAATCCTTCAAAAATCAATCAATTCTTTCCAAATATCGTAAAACTCTTCATTATTTACAAGTTCCCTATGCGAAAAACAAATACATAAAAGATGGGATGAAACTAATGTAGAAACCCTACCAGTAAGTTTGAAGGTCAATCAAATAAATGACTAGCAAATTTATTATGCTGCCTGGCTGAAAAGTGAATCATGTCTTCCTTTTCTTTCTACAACTAATATACAGTATTTCAATAATAATTAAAGTGATGAAATGTTTATCTTAGAATTTTCTCAGGGTCTCAGTTTCGTTTTTTCTTTTCACGAGTAATATTTTATGTTAAAACAGAAGAACGCCAGATGATAAACATAAATTATATCAGTGTTGTTATGTATTTCTTTTATTATGGAAAAAGTATTTTGTTTCACTTCTTTCCGGTTATTTTTTTAAAAAAATCATTAAATTTTCGATATGCTCGCGCCCCCCTTGCAGGGTTATCGCGCCCCCCCGGGGGCGCGCCCCACACTTTGAGAAACACTGAACTAATGGATTCCTTTTAGGATTTAGAAGATTTATTGCAAGACGAGGAAAGTCAAAACTTATATGCAGCGATAATGGAACCAGTTTTACTAGTGCCAACAACTGGATCCGTGCCCTTGATTAGGATAGGATTGTGGATACAGCTTCTGTGTTCTAAGAATTCAATGGAAATTTAACCCCCTACCACTGCTTGGTGGGGTGGATTTTGGGAACGCTTAATTCAGATGGTGAAGAAACTGTTAAGAAGAGTTCTAGGAAAAGTCTCTCTTTATTACGAAGAGATATTCACACTATCCTTTGTGATATTGAGGCCATTATTAACTCTAGACCTCTGAACTGTTTTTCAGAAGATCCAAAGGACTTCCCTCCCCTGACGCCCTCGATGTTTATTTAAGAGACAAGAACGGTGGGAGTTCCAGATTTAGACAATTTGGATAAGATAAATATCTCCAAACGATACCAGTATCAACAAGCATTGCGAGATAATTTTCGGAAAAGATTCCGTCATGAATATTAAGTATGCTAGTCCAGCGACCTAACAGGAGTGAAGCCAGACAAGTGAAATTAGGGGACATTGTTATAGTTGAAAGCGATGCAAAAAGAGATTAGACTGGCCCTAGGAAAGATTATTGGCATGTTTCCAGGAAAAGAGGGTTGCACTAGGGTTGTAAAACTTAAAACGACAGGTGGAGAAATCGTTCGTCCTGTACAACGACTGTTCAATTTAAAACTAAATAACGATGATCCTATCATTTTTTCAGTTAGTGATCCTGTTCCTTCTGATAAAGATATTAAAATCCTGAACTCTGAAAATAGTGACTGTGAAAAGAAAACTAGAAGTGGAAGGAAAGTAATTAAACCTCTCCGTTATATAACTAACTTTTGGACTTTATCACTATTTTTTAAAAAGTTTATGTACTTTCACATATTTTACTTACATATGTTCAATGTTAATAACTTGTTTTCATATTCAATTGTTTTGGTTTTGTTCTCTTAATATAATGTAAAAATCAAAAGGTGGAAGGATGTTACAAGCTCGCCCTCTTGTTGAGAAATATGTCGTTTCTTTCCATTTAGAAACTAAAAAGCATATGTAATTATTGATTATGATCTATGTTTGGAAAAATTTTGTTTTTAGTGAATGGCAACGTTTTTTGTAATAGCGGTAGAAGGGAACATAAATAAAATGGAGTCAGAATAATATAGTAATCTCGTATCTTTTATATTAAGAAAACTACACAATATTAATAATTTTAGAGGAGAAACGACTGAATGAAATAAAATTCAGATAGAGTCTCAGCAAACTCAAACTATCAAAATAATTGTAAATTTTAAGTGAGAAAAGTTTTTTTTTTTTACTTTTCTTGAATACTTTGGTACTGCAAAAACTTTAAAATAAATGCTAGGATAGTCCAAAAAGCATATCAATTTTGTAACCAACTGGAAGTTGCCAAGTTATAAGTGAAAAGTTTTGATTGGAAGTTGGAAGGAATTCTATTTCTGATCTATCTGTGCTTGTGACACTTTACTTCGAAAAGTGTAGTTACTTATGCTGAATCAGAATAAAAAACCCCCGGAATATTTACTTAAAACGCAGCTGTTAAAATTCATTTTAATGGTAATTTCACCACTTTTATAAATAGAATTTCTTTTTAATTGAAAAGCGATATTTTTCATTTCGAGTAGTGAAGGATTTCTACATTGGAAGAAACGTTTCGGTGACCGATTAGTGTGAGAGAAAGGAAGCTGATCTTCAAATTTAATTAGGAAACCGTGGAACACACACACACGTATTACATATTGTATCCAAATGTTTAAAATCCCAAAGTTTAACTTATCTTATGAATTCTTTCATTAAAAAGTGTGATATTTTTTCTGGTTTTAACAGATTATATTTCGCCGGTAAATTACAGAGAGTCTGTTTTGATTTGATTTCTTTTTGAAAGCTATGCGTTCCATCTTATTAACATAGATCAGTAAGTACGGAAATAGAATGTGAGCATAAATTGTATTTATACTCATGCACATCCATTGTTATGCATATGTGTAATACTATTGAAGTAATATACGCAAAATTATTTTTATCCGTCCGTTATCTCTTTCATAATTTTCAAGATTTGAAATACACGTGTAAGCTTAAATATGTGTTTGATGTGCTGTAAAAATGTTTGATTTTTAGTTAATATCACTTACTAATTTCTGCTGAAATTTCTAGTTTTTCCATTAAAGGCTTTGTATTTAGTTTCATGATTCATGTCTAATCCTTATTTACTTTTGTGAAATATAAGGATAAAAAGTTTCAGATGGAGTAGTATTACAGGAATATTAAATTATTTGGAGTTTCAGTACTCTCTTATTATTTAGTGTATAACAATTTTCCCTTGTAAATGTGATTGCTTTAAATGTTTCTTAACAAATTAATTGTTTTCTCTCCCTTTCTTGCTGCAACATTTGTAGCAATGTTCATCAAATATATAATCTTACTATTATGTGCAACATTAGTCTTATCTCAAGATGATGCCCAAGATTTTACAGATCAAGATTTTGATGTAGATTCTGAAAAAATAAGCACAAATGAAGTAATTGAAATTGACATTTTAAATATTTTTAAGTTGGAAACAGTAATATAATGACAAAATATTATTGTTTTTACTATAGACATTATTTATAAATTGATTTATTTCATTTTGCTTCGTGGTCTGATACTGTAGTATCTATCTATCGATATAAATAAAAATGTAATGTGTGTTTGTTCAAAGCCGGTCATCTCCGAAACCACTGGACCATTTCCTCCGATATTTTGACATAACGTTGCATTTGAATCTGGACGGGTTCTTAGATACTTATTATTTCGTAATTCTTTCTAAATTTTTTAAAATTTAATTTTTAAAAGATTTTTCAGTGTTATAACGTCATATAATGTCACGTTTCTCACTAAATGGAAAATTTGCACTTTACACGCAGTTTTTTAAGATTACTCCATATTTTTTACTATAGCTATGTATATCGGTTGGAATATTTATCCAAATTTTTGTTCTTCGATACTTAATTAGCATTATTTTTCGAATAAAATATTTTTTAATGATTCTTCTTTTAACTAAAATTTTGTTTTGTGGTTTGGGAACATTCGGATAGTATTATAGCGGGATGTTTATGTTTGTATGATTTTGCTTACAAAATACAATTTACTTTTTCAGTAATTTCTCGCAGAATTTATTTCTTGCTTTATAATTATTATTACAAATCAAGTCTTCGTAGTGATAAGAGTAGTTCAGTTCTAACTGGAATTAAAGTTAGTATTGTATTTGTGCTTTCGTTATCTGCTTTAGATAGTATGAAATTAATATGAATATTAGTAGCGCCTTCTTTCTTTCTCTCCGGGGAACCTATTTTAATTCAATATATAATTTTTGTTTCTTTTATATCTTAGTACTTACGGTTTTTTTTCTGTTGCCATTCGTGTTCCGCAAATGAAAAAACCTCGCCAAAATATTTTTTTGCTCTTGGTGATGTCTCAATTTGGTGAAAATGGTAGAAGTGTAGTAAAGGGGGGCACTTGCGACTAAAAGTGGTCGCCAAGGTACTTTTTCGGAATCGATTATTATTTGTTTTAAATTTGTTTTAGATTGAATTCGATATCTCACCATGACATTTAGATAAAAATCGCTAATTCCAAAGTAGTGCCCCCCCTATACTACTCTTGAGCCGGTGAAAATAATCGACGGGATTGTTGTTAAATATGTTTTTTCTTACAGATTTTTTAAATTTTGTTTGATGTTTGTCTGAAATACGGGATAAAGATATTCTTTGTGTTTGTATGAAACTGTTTATTTTAATTTAACCAAAATATTGAGCCTTATTTTGTTTTTGATATCTTTTTAAGATTTAATTTTATTTTATAAAAGTAGCTGTACCACATGCTGCATTGCTCAGTCTGGTCACATTGACTGGTGCACAACAAAGTATGCCTCGAGGACTATAAAAGTAAATAATAATCAGTTTTGTAACTAGACCTGAGTGGGCCCCATATCAACATTTCTTGCACACCCTTTTTGGGGGCTCCTCCCTTATATACTAACAGTACTTTCCACGTACATTTTGGGGTCCCGTATCATTGCTACGGTGATAGCTACTCTTCTTATAATAATATACAAAAACTTAAAGGGTTTTTATGTATTATTGCAGCAATTGCCAAATCTATAACTCATCAAGTTGGCAACCCCGATTTCTTATGTGTTGAATTGGCAACTTCGGTTCATATGATGACGGCAATAGGTTGTGATAATACATAAGTACCAAAGAAAGTATCCAAAGAAGAATTTTCAACAAAAACATATAAATCAGAAAATTAGATAGTAAAGAACCATGAAAAAAAATAAACGCGAATCATTAATATTTATAAAAAATAATGGCACTTGCGTATTATCTCAACAATGGACGATTTGTGTTGTATACACTGAATTGGCAACCAGTTGCTTCGTTCGAAATAATGTCACCAATAGGCTGCAATAATATGTAAGTAACATATAATTTCAAAAATACACAAAAAAATCATGCATTTCATAAAATAGTTAAAAACATATAAATGAGGAGTGGTCTTAAAAAAGGGGGAAAAATAATAAATTAATTTGAATCAAAAAGCTATCTTATACAAATTAAATGTACCCAAATTTGATGAAATGGTTCTGCTCTGGAGTCCATGAGGGCAAAGGGTTAATTTCAGAATGCTTCCGGGTAGACAATATTTTGTTTTGTTTCATTGTTTGTACAGATACAAAAATGATTGTTTGGTCTGCCTATTCTAGAACACATCAAATAATTGTCCATGTAAGAAGAAATCCATGTCTAGATCTAAGCCACTCAAGTTTAAACATATGCCCTGAACTTTTTTGATAACAAATGGAAATTGTAAAAATCTTCAATTATTATCGATGCTTTGTCGAAGATTTATGATGTGAAATCCATGTTCATATTTAAATTTTCCTTGCGAATTCTCAATACAAAATATCTTTAACCCTGTGTGATATATATTTCTTCCTTAACTCTGTTGGAGAGTACTCACAGTCAATATATGATTACAAACAATGCGCAAATTTGATTTGGTACTATTATGTTCCTGACGTCATTAATGACACACCCAGATGTCTGTTATATTTTGAATGTAAGCAGTCACCTTAGTTATTTTGTGGTACATTGCATTGCTATTGAGCTGTGTCTTTTACGATAATCTTGGTTTGGTGTGAGTATAGTTTATTTTTTTCATTGTTCTTCATTTAGTTTTTTTTTTTTTTTTTTTTGATTATTATTTCTCAGTGCAATCTATGAGAATTCTGTTCTGTCAATTAATTTTCATTTGAATTCAAACTATATAGTGAGGTTGGAGTGCTTTATTCAAGTGCAATGAACTATTTCGTTTTCCATTGCATCGGAATTGAGCTGTGTTGATTGATCTACGTTTGAAAATAAATATTTCGTTAGTATTTTTATTTCCCCCTCCTCTTTTTGTTCCAGTTTTTTCCCTTTCTTAACCCTCCAATTGAACAGAACGGATTTTTCCGCCCTACTAGAGAGGCTTCGAAATTGGACTGCACGGATTTTTCTGCCTTCAAGTAACGTTTTCAAAAGCGGATTAGCCGCACTTTTCTGAAATCCTTTCCCCCTTTTAAGGTTTAACATCTTGAAAGATAATGAGGGACGGAGGAAGCAACACAGCAGGAGTTTTATGGCTCGCAGGGAACCCCGTGTTTTGACCCACCCCCAATCGTAAAAAATCGGGGAGAAATTTCTTTACAACCCAAGAATTGTTTCTTTGCTAGCTTGTATTTTAAAAGTTTCCAAAAGTCCCAACGCATAAGTAAAATATGTTACAATTCCCTTTTGGTTTCATATTAATTTCAAACTGTAACTAGTTGGGGCGTGTCAGGGCAATCTGCTATTTTATATAGTTAGACAAATTATATCTTTTTTTAAGTATATTCTTTCGCTTCATTTTTCTTATTCAAAGCTTTCAGTTTTTGAAACATGATTATTTTATTATAAGATACCGAAAAAATTAATAAAACATCAAACTCTTTAAAATTTGGAACCTTTTCAATTTTCCAACCACTAAAAATGAATAAATTTAAACTTCATCAAATCATTTGAAACATTTTCTTACACTTTGATAAAAATAATAACGAAAAAAAAACTAATTAAGATTTATTAGTTTTTTTTTTTTTAGATTTCAAAGCCTAAGTGTTCAGGGAAGTTTAAGTACAGTGCCTGGTTATATATTGTTAAAATACACCGAATTATATTTGAATTTTAAGTGCTTGAACTTCAGTTTACATCAAAGACAACATGAATGAAGATTTTATCACATTTTTTTTTATAACTTGAATGTTTGAATAAATGGTAATCAAAAATATACGGAAACATTTACAGTAGACATTTATGCATATAAATAAACATAAAAATCAATTTTAAATTCGAGCTATTGAAAAACATTCGAATTATATATTGTTCAAAAATATCTATTTATACAAAATACCTCAACATTTATCTTTTTTAAAGGCTAACTGAATAAGTATATTAAAATCTGGATATGTTTTGAAATCTCGACCTTATAAAGCTACAAATTTTATGTAGAAATTCCATTTGAAATTTCGAAAAAAAAATGCATCGCTCAGTTAAAAATTATTTACCATAAGTTTTAGCAATTGTTTGAGTATAATAAAAATTTCAAATTTTATTATATAGCTTCTTTGGTATCTTTTAATATATTTCGGCCGCGGTAGCCGAGTGGTATAGGTATCGGAACGTGGCTTGCTTTGTCACGAGTTGGAGCCCAGTACCACTAAAGACCCGCCGTGTAGGGCAGCGATGCACGTTAAATCTGTCGAGAGCTGAAACATCCTCCCGTTGGCGTGGTGTGGTAGTTAGGAGAGGGGGTGCCAGCTCAGGTGTCGTCCACGTCACTTGACCATGGTTCAAAATTACGTGGTCCGTCGCCAAAAGCCCTCGTGTAGCTGAACAGTGCGACGTTAATATTCAATCATTCATTTAATATATTTCGAAGATTTCATACAATTCGGTTGAAAACCGCATGCTAAGAGCAAAAAATATACTAAAAAAATTGATGAATATACAATTACAATAAATTCTTACATAGAGAAGCAAAACTGAGAAGCTAAAGCGTAGGAATAAAAAATTTTGAGTATATCTGAAGTAGTTTTCGAAATATTTATTTTAAAGTTTAGAAAATTTGTGTGCGTTATGTTATACTTGATATCAATTAAATGGTTAAAATAATGTGTGTGTGTGTGTGTGTTAATATTAGTCATGTAATCGTTTGATGACACATTCATATACTAATAAAAATTATCATGGTCATTCATGCAAATGTCAAGAATTTTATGTAATTTTAAATTCAGACATTAAGATATTGATGTAGAAAATATAAAACGACCATCTAAAATACATGAAAAATTCAGTCTGCTATAAAATGATCTTGACAAACAAAATCCGGCATTTTCACTTACTATGGCAGAGCCGGCTTAGTCAGGGGCGATCTGGAAAAACAGAGAGAGAACCGCGGTTTTGATGGATGCCGCTCTAGCTTTTAAAGCTCCCAAGAAAAATTATATATATATATAAATTACAAATGCAAAAATAAATCTTGTAATTTTCCATACATTTTTATAACAACGAATTGTAGAATTGGCTTCCAATACATTGTTGTGTTTGACAATATCTTAGGTAACCAACCCTACTTTAGATAGATTTGTACTACTTTTTCGTAACCGTATTCCTTTTAAAATTAATTCGTGCAGCCGAAATACACCTTTTGTACCCTTAAAAATTTATGTTAACTATAACAGTTAATTTTAATTTATGCAACTTGTGAAATGTTCATAATTAACCATTTCCGTCTAAACAGTTTACATGAAAAAAAAAAAAAGTTTGGACTCCCTCATTCATTAGGGATTTATATAAGATTCTAAGATTAAATTTTATTTTTCACCGAATAAGATTGAGTGGAACTGTATAGTTCTTCCACACCACAGGTCTGGGGTTCTATTAACGGGATGCGCAAGGTCGAATCAGCCTTTCATCCCCGCTACATTGGGTCGATAAATGAGTACCAAGCTTGCTTCGGGTCTTAAACACTGAAGGTCTCTCTTCAGACAGACCACCAAATCGGGACATCTGTTCATGCACCTCAGCGTCCAATGGTCACGTGTATTATGATGGGCACAGTAGTTCCTGGCCCTCATGGATTGTTGTGCTTCTGAGTTTGAGTCTTAAGTTTGAGGATTACCTCACTTTGGGGATACCCTTTAGATAAACATGTATTTCCACTCATTTGCAATTAAACATTTTTCTTTCAATTACGTTTATTTCAGAAGGAAGTTTGATTTTCAAATGTATTTGCTTAATAACATGTATATTTGTGTATTATATTAAAAATTTGATCAGTCCAAAATTACATGTTTTTAGCTCCTCTAAAAGCTTTTAGGATTTTACAACTGATCTTACAATCCATATACGTTTTATAGTAGTATATTTAAAAATGATAAGGACTTTTTACGACTGTGTGAGCTGTTATGCCTCGTTTATAAATATAAAAAATTGCATTCAGCTACAGTTTTTAAAATGTACAGAAATAAGTGGAGCAACAGGATACTTACATATTATGAATATTTTTGACTGCAGTAAGATATATTTATATTTCAGTTTCTTTACAATTTGAATAGAAGTTGTAAGCCATTTTGCGAATAGTTTGATATTGAGTATAAACCCATAGGCTGTTTAATATTGTAAAGTGCTTTACTTTGATACCAGCACACATTAAAATAAGGCTCATTTGCAGTTATATGATCAGCTTCAGTGATATTTAAATTTTAAAAAATAGTCTACACGCGTACGAAAACATTCTTTCACAACCGCACACCACATCTCTCATACTATATCTTCCCTACAGCAGGAAATATTTGTATATACTGAAAAATTTAATACAGGATACATTTCCAAGTGTTAAATTTGTTTTTAAAATTTGGTATGAATACTTTATGGAACTGTCGGTTAACTTCACTGAACAAAATTGTTTTAAGTGTACTGTTTTGAAAGACAAGATTAATTAGGGAGAACTTTTCTCACAATAGAATTTGTAATGACTGAATTGTGTGAAAATGTAGTTATCGATGTGTGACATTTTCCTTGTAATAAAAGAAACAGAAAGATAAGAAATTTAACTTGAGTAGAAAATGGTTAGAAGTACTGTCATGTGCATTTGAAGAAGTATATCCCCCATTAAAATTAAAAATTATTGACTGAATGTGTGTTATGTCCATCACAAATGCCGATGTAGAAAACGAATTTTTATTTAATACAAGAAGTTCGAAAAAGAGAACACTAGGAAGGAAAATTTAAATTTTTTCCGAAAAATATTCAGTTAACATAAAAATATCTTTTATATGATTTTAATTAAAATAAATTAAAAGTATTGAAATCCTTTTATGCTATTTTAAATTAAAAATATAACTGAATAGAGAAAGATTGGTTTTATTTCATAAATATAATCATTGTATGTAATATTTATTGTGTTTGTGTTTAAAAATGAGATAGGGCCTTTGCTCTTTTTACCTCATTACTTTTTTAAAAAACAGGAAAGTGAGCACGTTTTCTTACTCTCATATTCAAAAATGAATACAGGATGCTTTTTTTCTGGTTCAAATCGCAATACCTAATATATATATATATATATATATATATATATATATATATATATATATATATATATTAATTTTTAAAAAATGACAGAAAAATAAATTTTTTTGAAGAAAATATAATTATTTTTCAACTTCTAACATACTATTTATTTCATTCTTTCCTCTTTTTTTTACCTTTCATTTCGTTTTTAATTTTACTGTGAATGAACATATAGGAGAAAGAAACACCGTATCTTTCAAAGTGGATTGATCAAGAGAGGATATCTACGCTTTCAAAGAAGATTGCCCAAGACAACTTAACAGCTAGCTGTAAACGATTGATCTCTTGGTTCTTACTTTTCAAAAGGGACCGAACTGGGTCGTAAAATTTTCCCCGTTCGACCTCCCAAGTTCTAAAAGGGGGAAAGGAAAAAAGTCTGATGCATTTTTTAAGGGAATCGCAAAATAAAAGTTAAACGCTTTCGGAATAACTTTTCAGGAGGAAGGTGTCCAGTTAGAGGGTTAATGTTTTGCAATTTTATATGCTTTAGTCTGAACCTTCTTTCATCTCTTTAAGTGTGGTCAATCAGCTTCAGTACAGAAAAAAATGACTCACCGAAAAACAAACTTAAGTCGCAATTCTCGCAAAGCAAAATCAGTGCAACGAGTGATTGTACATCAAACTGAGGAAGAACGGGCATCCCTGAATGGGCAAAGTCGACAAAGAATGACTCAAAAACGTACTAATGAAGTAGCAGAGGAGCGTGCAACTAGACTTGAAGATGCATGTTTGAGAGTACGGCAGTCACGTTCTGCAACATCAGATGAGCTATGTTCTCAACAAAGAGAATACAATAAGCTACAAATGGCTGAATAATGTCAACAAGGAACAGCATATCGGCCTTTCAATCGCCTTCCATTCCGGTATATCCCAGCTGAGGATTATGGTTTGAGCCGGCATGTTCTTATTGTCACAATGACGGTAGTGTTGTCTTATTGTAAGGCTCTGAAATTTAGCGGTGAAACGAAAGGAATGTTTTGTGCTGCGTTAAAAATTAAACTGCCTCAACTTAGAGAACCACCAGAACCATTAAACACTTGGCTTTCTGGATATCTGCAGAACCAAAATATTTTCTTTCTAATATCAGAAAATATAATTCCTGTTTCCAAATGACATCGTTTGGAGCAGAAATTATAACAACACATTTCATGCCAACTTTCAAAGTAAAAGGGCAAATTTATCATAAAATTGGCTCATTGCTTTCGTTCCCAAACGGTCAACATAAATCTTTGCAAATGTATTTTGTTGGTGATGACAAAGATGAATTAGACGCTCACTGCAGAATTTCTACCTACGTAAAAAGGTGCATTGTTTCTCAACTGCAAGAGCTTCTTCACGAAAAAATCATTTAGAGCGTTTGTTCAAGACAGCAATTGACATGATTCCATCTGATGCACACAAGATTGTTGTTCGTGCTGACAAAACGCCTGTTGGAGAACAAATACGAAGATTTAATGCTCCGACAGAAAATGAAGTAGCACAATAATTATTGTTGGTGATCAATTTCAACCTAGAGATATTGTTCTTTACCGGAGAAATGAGCAATTAACAAAAGTTGCAGAAACTAGTAGATGCTACGATGCCTTACAATATCCTATCATATTTTGGGATGGTGCTGATGGATATAATTTCAACGTTAAGTTGGTAAATCCAGTCAATGGAGGAGAAACAAATATGAAATACAGCACAATGAACTATTGCCATCTTCATATATAGGCAGTCCACAGCATATTCATGAGTATGCTGAAGATGCAATCGCATATGTTCGACTCTATGGGTGTCCTGACTTATTCATCACATTCACATGCAATCCGGCGTGGGATGATATCCAACAACTTTTACTTCCTGGGCATATGCCAGTACATAAGCACGACGTCACAGCACGTGTTTTCAGGCAAAAATTGAAATCATTGATGTATTTCATGGTAAAACACGAAGTGTTTGGGTCTGCGCGTTGCTGTATGTACTCAGTGGAATGGCAAAAAAAGAGGATTACCACATGCACATATACTAATTTGGCTTTGTAATAAAATAACTTCAAATGAGATTGATGATGTAATATGTGCTGAAATATCTGATATTAACATCGATAAGGATTTGCATGAAGTTGTGGTAAAAAATATGATACATGGACTTTGCGGTACATTTAATCCGAATTCACCATGTATGATAGATGGAAAATGCTCCAAGAGATATCCTAGAGCATTAATATCCAATACGCTCACAGGAACTGATGGATATCCTTTACACAGAAGAAGATCAGCAAAAGAAGGTGGTAAATCAGCAACCATAAAAAGCAAAACCGTGGCATTAAAGTAGTTAACCAGTGATTTGTTCCTTATTCGCCTTTGCTATCAAAAACATATAAGGCACATATAAATGTGGAGTACTGTAATTCCGTCAAATCAATCAAATATATTTGTAAGTATGTTAATAAAGGCAGCGACGTGACAGTATTTGGTATGCAACAACAAGAAACAAATGATAAGAATGCAGTTATGCATGTCGATGAAGTTGCACAATATCAGGCTGGAAGATATATAAGCAGCAATGAAGCTGTATGGCGAATTCTTTCACTTTCTATACATGAACAAAGTCCTGCCGTTGTTCACTTAGCAGTACATCTAGAAAATGGAGAACGTGTTTATTTCACTGCTAAAAATGTACAACAAATAGCCCTAAATCCACCAGCTACAACGTTAAATGCTTTTTTTTACATTATATCAAAATGATTCATTTCCAAAAACACTGCTATAATCGGAAGTTGCCTACTTATTACACGTGGAATGCGAGTCGAAAATTATTTGAGCGACGCAAACGAGGTGAGCAGGTCATTGGACAACCTTATATATTTAAAGAAAAGACTATTGGCAGACTATACACTGTACATCCAAATCAGGATAAATGCTTCTTTCTACGCATGCTGTTGGTAAATGTGCCAGGTCCAGTGTCTTTTCAACAACTTAGGACTGTCACTGGTGTTACGCATTCCACTTTCCACAGTCATGTCATGCTCTAAATATATTGGAGAATGACTTACATTGGGATGTGTACATTAATGATGCATGCAACATGTCGCATCCAATGCAAATTCGTGCTTTGTTTGCAATCGTATTGACTGCCTGTTCTCCTTCATCTCCTACAAACTTATGAGAGAAATATAAATCACACATGGTGGAAGATATTTTTCGTCGAATGTGTAGAGAAAATTCTAATATATGCACCTTGATTTTACTGCAGAACACTGTGATGAAGCATTTGAAATGATTGAAGATTTGTGTTTAGAGTTCTCAGATGCGCTTGGAGAATCTGGTAAACCATTCCTAACAAAATTAATTCTGGCAGCAGTACGACCCCAAAATGACATAGCCTTAGCTCTTGCGTCATCAGGAACAGCTGCAACATTGTTACCAAGTAGAAGTACTGCTCATTCCGCTTTGAAACTGCCATCGAACATTCAAATAATTGAAACTCCCATATGCAATGTTTCCAGATCATCAGGCATGAGAAAATTATTGCAGAAATGCAAACTTATTGTTTGGGATGAATGCACGATGACACACAAAAAATCGCTTGAAGCTCTTGATCGATCATTGCAAGATTTGCGGGGAAACACTAGACCGTTTGGGAGCGCATTAATAATGCTTGCATGAGATTTCAGGCAAACATTACCTGTAACTGCACGATCGACACCAGTAGATGAAATAAATGCTTCTTTGAAACACTCTGTTTTGTAGCGACATGTGAAAAACCTTGAAATTAACTACAAATATGCTTGTCCTTTTGGAAAATGGTCAATCAGCTGAAATTTTCTCTCATCAATTGCTGGATATTGGAATTGGAAAGTTGCCCGCAGATTTGATCTAGGGGAAAATTTCATTACCTCATAACGTCTACAATTTGGTGGCATGCAAAACAGAATTGGTTGAAGGAGTATTTCCTGACACTCAAACCAATTTTAAAAATACCAATTGGTTGAGTGAACGTGCTATTCTTGCTGCCAAGAATAAAGATGTCTACCAGCTTAACAACATCATTCAGTCTCGCATTCAAAATGAGAGAGTCACCTATAAGTCTGTTGTGGAAGTAGATGAAGCAGTGAATTACCCTACAGAATTTTTGTGAATTCCCTTGATCTGCCATGAATGCCACCCCACATACTGCAGTTGAAAGTAGGCGTGCCAATTATGATGTTGCGAAATATCGACCATCCAAAGCTGTGTAATGGTATGCGGCTTGCAGTAAAAAAATTAATTGATTGGCATTTGCAATCACTATTAATAAAGTGCAGGGGAAATCTTTAGAATTGTGTGGTTTGGATTTAGAGACAGATTGCTTCTCTCTTGGACAATTATATGTTGCATGTTCCATAGTAGGCAAACCGGACAATCTACAGTCCTTGGCCAAATTACTAGACGCACTCCTGTTTTTTAATAATTAGTTGTTTTATATAAGTTTATGTGCAATACTTTCACATTTAAACATAGATCCAATGTATTTTTAATAAGGAAATTTATTATATATTTTTATATATTTTATTATATATTGTATATATTTTTCACACATGGCAACACAAATTTAATAAATTCTCACACGAATCGAAACACGTGTAAACCTGCTCGAGTCGCGTTCGCGCATGCTTGAGTTGCGGACTTGTTTCTGTGGGTTAATGAGCTTTGTTTGTTAATTTAGCAGTTTTATATTACGCAGTTATTTGTTTATTTCGTATGCGGCGTTTAAATAATCAGTTTGTACACTTTTAGCATGGGTAAAAAAGGCGATCTTTCACCATGTAAAAAAGCAGAAGTAAAGGCCCTTGTCAATGCAAAATTGTTTTCAAACCGCGAAATATCACAAATGTTGAAAGTTTTTGAAGCTAGTGTACGACCCATACCCATAAAGAAGAAAATTGAGTCAGGGGATGAATTGAGCTCAAAAAGAAAGAAAAAATGTGGCAGAAAGCCTATTTTCACCCCAAGGTCAGAAAGAACTTTAAAGAAAATTTGCTTTGAAATCAGATTTGCTACCACAAAAGTGATAAAATCGCAACTCCAAGATATTAATGTGAATGCTTCTGAAGGCACTGTTCGAAGAAAATTAAAAGATTTAAATTTTAAGACCTGCCGCCCCACCAGGAAGCACAAGTTAACCCCTGCAATGAAAGCAAATCGTCTAAATCGGACCAAACAGTGACGTGATAAAGATGTGGACTTCTGGAGATCGGTATGTTGTTATAATTTATTCACAAACAAAGTGTTTAACCATTTTCTATGATTACAGAAGGAACAGCAAAGATGTTTGTTTATTTATTTTTTTTAGTTTTGACAGGTCTACTTCAGTGATGAAAGCACATTTGAAATTCTGCAGAACAAAGCTCAGTTTGTGCGTCGTCGTCGTGGAGAAAAGTTTCATTCTGACTGTGTTGCTCAGACTATTAAACACCCTACAAAATAATGATTTGATCAGTCATCAGCGGCAAGGGTACTGGACGTCTGTACGTGGTTAAAGGTATGATGTGGCAAGACAAGTACAAAGATGTCTTGCAAAATCGCTTGATTCCGCAGCTGGAAGAATGGTTTCCAAATGGAGAACCATACATTTTTATACAAGATGGAGCTCCCTGCCATACAGCTCGGTCTATCAAAGCTTTTTTGGCAGAACAAAATATCCCTCTGTTGGATTGGCTGGGTAATAGCCCTGTTACGAACCCAATTGAAAACGTTTGGGAGTTAATGAAAAGAGAAGTAGCTAAAGATGTGATTGCAAATAAAACGCAGCTCTGAGAAAGAATAATTCACGTGTGGAAACATCATCCTGAAATGCAGGAGACAGTACAGTCTTGTATTGATAGCATGCCGCGCAGAATTGAAGCTCTCATAGCTGCTAAAGGTGGCTCAACAAAATATTAATATTAAATTATATTTCTTCCTGTTTTCTTTCAAGAGTAAATAAATACATAATTTTTTCTTTAATTTTGATGTTTTATTTGAGATATTAATAGATTATTAAATGGACAACCAAACAACATACACTGTATCTGATACATACAAAAAACGTGTATAGTATTACCTGATAAATAATATTTTTCATAAAATCTTATAGTGCGACTAATAATTTGGCCAGGGACTGTATACGTCTACACTGAAAACGGAAAAACAAAGAATTTTGTGTACCCAGAAGCATTATAGAATTAACCGTTTGCCCTCAAGGACTTCAGGGTAGAGCCATTTCCAATTTGTGTATATTTTAACTGTTGAAGACAGTCTTTTTTTAAATTTAAATTAATGTAATTTTTTTATCAGTTTTGGACTGTTTATCATTTTTCTATGTTAATTATTATTTTATGAACTGCAAGAACCTTTTTACGTATTTTTGCATTTAAATTATTATTAAGATTATTTCTTATTTATATTTGTGATTTTTGCATTTAATTTTGTTTATGATTGTTTCTCATATATTTTTGTGATATGCATTTACTTTGTTTTATGATTTGCATTTATTTTTGCTTATGGTTATTTCTTATAAAGGGTGTTTTTATGGAGATATAGAAATTTAAATTGCAATAAAACAACGATGCATTATTAGATTGGCATGAATTTTTTTTATTCGAAAGATAATCTTGTGGCATTACATTTTAAATATGATCAAGCAAGGCGTAGATTCGTTGAATGGGCCCAAAACGAGATTGCCGTTGTACCCGATTTTCATATGTGAATTTTTTTTAGCAAAGAAGCGCACTTCTGGTTGAATGGCTACGTCAACAAACAAAACTGCCGCATTTGGAGTGAAGCTATTCCACAAGTGTATGTCGAAACACCTTTACATCCAGAAAAACTGACAGTTTGGTGCGCTTTATGAGCTGGGGGAATCATTGGTCCGTACTTCTTCAAAAACGACGAAGGCCACAACGTTACAGTCAATGGTGATCGGTATAGAGCCATGATTACTAACTTTTTCATTCCTGAATTGAACAAGCATGATGTTCAAGAGCTGTGGTTACAACAAGACGGCGCAACATGTCACACAGCTCATGCCACAATCAATTTATTGAAAGACACGTTTGGTGACCGCCTAATTTCACGTTTTGGACCTGTGAATTGGCCTCCAAGATCTTGTGATTTAACACCGCTAGACTATTTTCTGTGAGGCTATGTAAAGTCATTGGTCTATGCGGATAAGCCACAAACGCTTGACCATTTGGAAGACAACATTCACCGTGTTATTACCGATATACGGCCACAAATG
The DNA here is from genome assembly GCA_019973935.1 of Trichonephila clavipes. Lineage (NCBI taxonomy): Eukaryota > Metazoa > Arthropoda > Arachnida > Araneae > Nephilidae > Trichonephila > Trichonephila clavipes. The sequence continues at coordinate 677,217 of BMAU01000193.1, read as the reverse complement.
TTGGAAAAATTCATCGAAAATTGGACGTCCAGATTGGACTACATCCAAGCCAGCCGTGGCATTCATATGCCAGAAATCATATTTAAAATGTAATGCCACAAGATTATCTTTCGAATAAAAAAAATTCATGTCAATCGAATAATACATCGTTGTTTTATTGCAATTTAAAGTTCTATACCTCTGAAAAAAACACCCTTTATATTGTTGGGATTTTCATCTGATTTTTGTTTATGATTATTTCTAATATATTTTTGCGATTTGCCAATGCATTTCATTGTCGGATTGATTCTTTAAACATTTTGAAAGAATGCCACTTCACATACAGCATTTGAAATTTTGCTTGCCAACTGTCACGTTGCAAAATATTAACCAGCCAGAGCTGTGTAATGGTATGCGACTTGCAGTACAAAAATTAATGAGCAACATCATAGAGGCAACAATTTTGACAGGACCTTTTAATGATGAAAATGTGCTCTCATTCCTCGCATTTCTATGATACCAACAGATATGCCATTCCAATTTAAGAGATTGCAATTCCCATTTTGATTGGTGTTTGCAGGCACTATCAATAGAGCTCAGGAGAAATCTTGAAAATTGTGTGGTTTAAATTTAGAGACATTACTTCTCTCTTGGACAATTATACGTTGCATGTTCTAGAGCAGGCAAACTGAACGATCTATATATCTACACTGAAAAGGGAGAAAGAAAGAATGTTGTGTACCCAGAAGCATTTTAAAATTAACCTTTTGCCTTCAAGAACTTGAGGGTAGAGACATTTCCAATTTAACTGTTCATGACAATGTTTTTTTGAATTTAAAAATTAATGTAAATTTTTTTCAGTTTTGGACTGTTTGTCATTTCTCTATGTTCATAAAATAGTAATTAACTGCATGAACCTTTTAGTGTATTTTTGCATTTAAATTATTAAGATTATTTCTTATTTATTTTTGTGATTTTTTTTGCATTTAATTAATTTTTTGTTTATGATTGTATCTTATATATTTTTGTGATATGTATTTACTTTGTTTTATGGTTTGCATTTATTTTTGCTTATGATTATTTCTTATATATTGTTGGGATTTTTTCAACTGATTTTTGTTTATGTTTATTTCTTATATATTTATGTGATTTGCCAATGCATTTCATTGTCAGATTGAATCTTTAAATGTTTTGAAAGAATGCCACCCCACATACAGCATTTGAAATTTTGCGTGCGAACTATCATGTCGCAAAATATTAACCAGCCAGGCATGTGTTATGGTACGTGACTTGCAGTTCAAAAATTAATGAGCAACATCATAGATGCAACAATTTTGACAGGACCTTTCAATGATGAAGATGCTCGCATTCCTATGATTCCAACAGGGATTCCATTCCAATTTAAGAGACTGCAATTCTCATTTTGAATGGTGTTTGCAGCCACTATCAATAGAGCTCAGAAGAAATCTTGAAAATTGTGTGGTTTAAATTTAGAGACATCACTTCCCTCTTGGACAATTATATGTTGCATGTTCTGGAGCAGGCAAACCGGACAATATATATATCTACTCTGAAAACGGAAACACAAAGAATGTTGTATACCCAGAAGCATGGTAAAATTAACCTTTTGCCCTCAAGGACTTCAGGGTAGAACCATTTCCAATTTGTGTTTATTTAACTTAAAAAAATTTTTTTATCATCAATTTTGGACTGTTTATCAATTCTTTATGTTTATTACTATTTTATGAACTGCATGAACATTTTTATGTATTTTTGCATTGAATTTATTAGTAAGATTATTTCTTATTTATTGTGATATGCATTTATTTTGTTTTATGATTATTTCTTATATATTTTTATGATTTTTTTGCATTTATTTTGTTTTATGATTATTTCTTATATATTTTTATGATTTTTTTTGTATTTATTTTGTTTTATGATTATTTCTTATATGTTTTCATGATTTTTGCATTTATTTTGTTTTACGATTATTTCTCATATATTTTTATGATTTGCATTTATTTTTGCTTGTGATTATTTCTTATATATTGCTGGGATTTTCATCTGATTTTTGTTTATGATTATTATATATATATTTTTGGGATTTGCAGTGCAGTTCATTGTCTGATTGAATATTTAAATGTTTTGAAGTCACTAAGTTTTTTCTCATTTTTTGAAACTCAAATCAATTTTAAGTTCTCAGATCTCCATCTCTGTAATGAAAAACCAGACTATCTGTTAAGAAAATTATGCCCATTATAAGAATCACAATTGGCTTGATGTGGACAAGCTGTTTTCTTTTCCCAGACTGAGCCACAGCAACGCGTGGCAGGGTACAGCTAGTAATATAAATAATTTGTGAACCCCCTTTCACAGTGTAATCCGGATAAGACACATTTAAAAAAAGATTTTTTTCTTTTTGTGTTAAGTTTATCATTTGCAAATTATTTGAAAATGAATGATTTGCTATTGTGATTCCTTTATATTTATTAAAAAAAGGAGTAAAAGACGATAGTAATCCGTTCGGTTTTGTCAAAATATTAAATATAGATGTTTGATTTATGTTTAATGAACACTTTCTGAACTTTTTAAAAATTATCTGTGAAATACATATACCACAACGAGTTAATTAAATACATGAATTTATACAAGCACAAATAAATAAATAAATAAATAATATCGCAGAACACGAAACAGATTTTTTTTTGTTAATTTAAAGATTTGTGATTACAACTATAAAATCAAAGTGTAAGCATACTTTTTTTGTGATTCATCAGTCCAATGAGTGAGTGAGTGAATATTAACGTCGCACTGTTGAGCTACACGAAGGCGTTTGGCAACGGACCTCGCCATCTTGAACCATGGTCAAGAGACGAGAACGACACTTTAACTGGCACCCCCTCTCCTAACTACCACACCAGAGGACGTTTGATTTCTCCCCTACACGGTGGGTTTTTAGTAGCACTAGGCTTGATCTCATGACATATCAGTCACGATCCGATACGTTGACCACTGGGCTACCGCGGCTCCACATCATCAGTTTAATAATCAAACTTCTAATATCATATGGGTTGATATTATTAAAGTATCATCATATCATCTCCAAAATCTGACTATCTACACATACACACAATTCTGATGGTTTCATACTTGAAAGATAGGGACTCTAACCAGACTTGATTTTTACACTGGAAAGACTGAAATTAAGTATATACCTATAGTGCCCAAAAGCAGTCAAAATGACTGTATTATGAAAGAATAATTAGTGTGTAAAAAAAATTGTTTAAAATTTATTTTTAATATTTTTTTTATATTATTTATAGTCGTATAACAAGTTATTAGTAAATATTAACAATAAAAAGAAATTTACTTCACCTGGGAAAAAAATGTATTTTAAAAAAATCTAACAAAAAAAAAGTTGTGTCATTATATGCGTAATTGTTTTTCTAATTGAAATCTAAAAGCAGTCAAAATGAATTCCTTGGGCAATCTAGTGTTAAAAGCAATCGACACGATATAAAACCCCAAGAAATAATCCAAAACACAAACAAGTGATTCACAATTTATTGATTAATAGACTAATTCAAAGAACGAGAAGATCATATCGAAACCTCAATAAACAACGTACACGCGTATCGATAAGAACCAAAATAGCTAGATGTTCTCTCGAGATGCTGAATTTCGAAATAAACTCATGAGGATTCACTCTGGAACTCGCAAATCGAATCCGACTTCCAATGAACGTTAATCAGACACATTATCTCATTATAATTACTTTAGTAGTGATAAACGCCAGAATTTAGGCAAGTAATTGCTACATAGCTGATAGAATCAATATTTTTACACTCTGGCAGTGTAAATATCACTTAATCTCTTTCATATGTGCATAATCCTCATTTTATATATGAAACTAAGTAAAATACGATACTTATGATCTACATATCATACGGCCATTGTAAGGAAACTGAGGTAACCTAGTGGTCAAGGGAATGGGCTAGTGTGTCATCGAGTTCGACCCTAATACCATTGAAGACCAGCCATGCAGAGGCGGCCATTTCATGTTAAATCTGTTGAGGCTTAAACGTCCTCCCGATAGTTTGGTTTGGAAGTTAGAAGAGGAGAGATGTCGTCCTTGTCATTCGACCAAGGTTCATAATTTCGAGGTCCGTCGCCGAAAGCCCTCGTGTAGCTGAACAATATGCAACGTTAATATTCCCTCATTCACGCCATTGTAAGATGTGGAAGTTAAACATTATATACAACTTTAAAGAAAATAACGCAATTAGTTTTGACAGGGAAAACTCTCGAGGCATTCGACAAACATTTTTCTCTTTATTTAATACAAATTAAGAAAAAAGATAAAACAAGTGCCTTAAACACCACTCTTTGCGCGATTTCAAATTTGCCTGAGTTTCTGCAGACTTATGATAATGTTTGTGAAACTTTTGCAAGTAATCGCACAAGGACAATGACTGGATGGTGGATTACGATTGAGTGCATTTGAGTGATAGGGGACTATTTCCCAGAGGAAATGGCTCAATGTATCCCGAAATGGGGTTTCTAGATTATGAAATTAATTCCAAGAGACCTTAATAATATTCAGGGCGGAAGACAAGAGTCCCAACAAACAGGGACGTCTTAACGCATGGGCCAACTAGGTCCGGACCCAGTGCCATGGCCACAATGGGAGGCCTCGTCTAATAAGATCACAACTAGAATAATGTCAACGGTCAAATGTTATTTCCGGTTGTATTCTTTCAAAAGAGGGTAAATTTCGGACGAAATATCAGCTGACCACATGTGATGACCGTCGCTCACGTACCCTACCACCATACATCATCATTACTCATTCAGTCAAAAGACGACAGTCGGTCGAGCCGGTTGTATTATTGTAGGTCATGCACATTTATTTGTTTCGGGTTATTGTTTGTACGAGTATTTCACAACGTATTCTATGTACTTTCCACTTCTAAGGATCATAGGTGGGGCCTACTTTAGTGTAGGGGCCCAGGGGCTACTTTTAAATGGGGGACCAGGGCCTACTTTTGAGTAGGAGCTACTTTTGAGTAGGAGGCCAGAGACTACTTTCGCGAGTAGGGGCCCAGAACCTACTTTCGAGCAGGGGACCTGGGCCTCAAGAAGTGTTAAGACGTACGTCCACTGACCTCAACCCAAATAACACATATTTGGTTTTAACTGCTAGCTGCAATAGGATGGGGGCGTTGCAGCTACTCAACTCGCAAATGACGCCTCCGCGGATTCTAGCACCTCAATTTCTAGGTATATAGTATTTACCGAGAATTTAATGAGGAAAGGTTTTTCTTTAGAGAATGCCATCACACTCACACCAATTGACAGAATAGCCTGCCTGATGTGGTACAGACAACATTATCTGTGGACACAATAACTGTGGGTCTGTGTTCTCTTTAATGATAAGTCAAGATTCAACATTATACACATAATAATAAAGAGGCTCACTCATCACGAGATTTCCGGAACTATTAGACCTACTACTTGAAATTTGTCAAGTGCATGTTTGTATATATATATATATATATATATATATATATATATATATATATATATATATATATATATATATATATATATATAGTTCAACAGAGATCCGTTAAGAACGGCGATCATTTCCCAAGCGTGAGTTACTACGGAATAAAAGATTAATATACCGTTTCATAAATTTAAGTTCTATCGTTTTTAAATCAAGTATCGACGGTTGTAATACTGCTTTGAATAAAATAGATAGCTTAATGCTAGAACTTAGATAACAATGTATGGGACAATCACAATGTAACAATCACAAAAAATTGAGCGAAAGGGTTGGGTAATGATGATTCAAAAGTTCCCGGACTAAGTCTATAACTTAAAAAGTATTGCCAATTAAATTGCTGTGAAACACATCCTCCTTCAAAATAAGACCCTTGAGCAGCAACACACTTTTGACATTGCTTGTAAAGGTCATCAAAACATTTCTGAAACCCATTTTTCCCCATGTCTTTTAAATCAGTCCGCGATACACTTTTAATTTCATCTGCAGATTGATATCGACGACCCTTTAAGTAATATGCCAGTTCAGGGAATAAGGTGAAGTCACAAGGGGTGTTATCAGAGGAATAAGAAGGACGTGGCAAAATAGTTGTTTTCGTTTTCGCAAGGAAATCAGTGACGAAGAGGGATCGATGTGCAGTCATGAAAATGCACCCATGACTATTTAGCCCCCAATTTGGGTAACTTCTTTTGGATCGGTTCACGCAAACGACGCAGCTTCACAGCGCGTCCTTCAGGGATAAATTCCAGATGCCCAATACCTTGGATATCGAAGGGAACTTTTAACATGATCTTACCTGAAATTTTTTTTTAGTAAATGTATTTATTTAAGGGTAGTCGGTAGGGCCTATACCGACAATGTTAAATTGAGCCATTTTAGGAACCAGTTTCTCTGAAACTGTTAAATATATAAACTTCAAATTTTGTCTGTATATTAATTAGGCTTTTTTATTTAAATACTGGTAAATATATTTAAAATGTATTGTTTACTTTTTTCAAAAAAAATTCATCGTAAAAGTATCACTTTGAAATTTTTGAAAACTGTCAAATTTTTTACGATAACTGCTTTTGAGCAAAATATTTCAGGAAAATCTCCAAAAAAATAACCTTAGTATATAGAGTTACATATTATTTATTTGTAGTAAAAATTGCATGAGCACTCATTCTGTAGATTCTGAGAAAACTGTACACGTGGTTTGAAAACAACCATTTTGAGATAATTGCATTTTTAGTGTAAAAAAGCCCTTGATCGCAAAACTAATGAGTTACAACATGTATTTGCCCTATTTTATTAAATATTAGCTTATTCTCTATTACTTTTAAGGCTTTTTAGTTTTTTCTTATACTTAGATTTCTCAGAAAATACATTTATAGCATTTTTCACTTTTAAGCTATCGAGGTATTTTTTAGCGGTTGATTATTTTACTCAAATTCTGTATCAATTTTTGAGGAATTTTCAGTTCTGATTCATTACTTTCATCAAATTTTGACTATAAAGCATCATAAATACCATGTGAAAATGTGTCAATACATAAAAATATGGCTTTGGTAATACATGATTATTCACTATTTCGAAAAGTTTCATTAGTGTTTTATATATTCACCTGTTAACACAATGTTTTACAGCAGCAGAATTAAAAATTTTCTTTAAATATTTGGTAAATAGTATTCAAAACAACGAAAACATAAAAACAGATTTCTTGAACATGAAATTTATGTATTTTTATATATGTAACAAGCTATGTGCAACGAAAAAAGGCATTGCATTTTTAGATATTTATAAACCTTTTACTAAGAAACTATTGAACACCAAAGCTTAAAAATTTGTATAAATACACAATACATATGAAAGATATAGTAAAAATTTCCAGTTCATGCACACAGTAGAAGTATAGAAAAAAGAATACACAATTTAATAAAAATCGTCATTTTCTGTGTTACGACATGTGTTCATTAGTGAAAAATGTCAAAGAAATATTTAAAAAATTTTGCATAAAGAATAAGACAACACAAAAATATATATGGAATATATAGTAAAAGTCTCCAGTTCATGCATACAGTAGATTTAAAGAAAAAAGAACAGACTACTTGAAAAATATATTAATTAGAAAACACAGTAGCTTTTGTAAAAAATTTTACCTCGTCAAAAAGATCCTGCACTGTAGCCGGTTTTTACCTTATTTTTCTTAATATTATCTTCTTCTTTCTTTCTTTTTCTTCTTTTATCTTTTCTAATTTTCTTCGAGCGTCCAGAAAAAGCATAAATTGCTTTCATTAGTCTTTCTCTATCGAGAAGTTTCATGGCACTTACTGAAAATTCCCCTGGTTCTACGCCCATTTTTTGAAGCATTTTTAATTTCGATACATTACCAGCATTAAAGGAACAAACAGCATCATAAACACCAAGTGAAACTATTTCAATCTGTACAAATGTTGCTTTGGGAACACGTGACCAAATGACATTATGAAAACTTTCATTCGGGGGTTTTGTGTTTTTCCATGCAAACATTTTTTCAACAGATCAGGATGGGAAAGATCTCTAAATATAGGACGCATTGCTTCAACAACAGCGACCGGAAGACTGTTTTTATGTTTGTAAGACTTACCTGATGCTTCAGCCTTTTTAAATCCACACCATGAATCTTCCCCGATGGGACAAAAACCATGTTGAGGATATTCATCAGTTGATAACTTATGCAGAAAAATGGCCCAGATAGCTTGCCGCATATTCTGAACACTGCTGTGATTTCTCCGAATAGCTGACCCATAGTATGACTGCAAGTTATCAATTTCATGTTCAGTCAAACGATTTTTCCCACTTAAACACTTACCATCTGACAAGATTTGCCCTTTCAATTGAGCTTTTAATCGGCGTAATCTTGTTCCCATGCGCTTCATTACATGGCCAATACACTCCAATTTTTCAATTGGATATTCATTTCCATAAATGTTTTTCTTTCTTACCGCATCAAATGCTTTGCAATCCCCATCTCCTAAGTACGTATTATATCGGGCATTATGTAAAGATAATGACCGTTGAAAAATTTTAGACGCACCTTGGATTTCCATCACTCCACTAGATCCAACGTAGTTCCTTTTACAATCCTTTTCATGAAAAGGCAAGTTTTTACAAGCGCAATATTTCGAAAGAATATCAACATCTATCACCTTACCTGTATCAATGCTGGTCACAGTAACTACACCATTCAAGGATGTGTAACCACGCTTCTGCCATGTCCCATCTACAGCTACTGCTATATTTTTGTTACCTTCCTTTTCACAAATGGCTTCCTTCGCAGCATTTTGAATTGAATCCTCATAAACAAGTTTAGCAGCATTTAAAATTCACTTACCATAAGGGGACAACCTTGTAGGTGGTTGCGGAAGATTCATTACGCCGCAGAACATTCTTCCTGCTTCTGCACCTTTTCCAATTGAACGCATAGCATACACAAACCTGGTATTTATTGTAGCAATTTGTGTTCCTTCATGAAAATTTGAAGAAGAGAATTCTACACGATATGGACAAGCAAAACATTTCAGGACAAACGTAATAGCCAGTCCAGACTTACCTTTTAAAACTTGCATGTCTAAACCACTGTTGCATATTTTACAGTGAACTTCATTCGTGAAAACAAAAGCAAGAATATTCAAATTCATGATTGCATTTAAAATACCTACGCTATCACCAAAAGAAGAAAAACTCTCATTTAAATTGGGAATTTTCTTTTCTTTTGCACATGACTGCTTTGAATCATGTGCATGTTCAGCTTGAGCATTTAATTTACTATCAGTGGTACTTACTTTACTATTAATAGTACTCTTACGTGGATAATACTTACCTTTGCATTTCTTGAAAACTTTTTGCAATCTTGGCATTTCAAAATTTCAGAAATTTTAAGTATCGATAAACGACAAATGCTCAATCAAAACGTGTTCGAAAGCGCCAAAAATAGGTAAACAACCCTAACAGTTACACTTGCAGTTATTCTACAGTTAATTTCGTGGGAATAAATAAAACAGATAATGGCTTTGCAAGAGCATCCCAGTTTTAAAAGGCCAATGTTTACATTTCTATCTGTCAAAATAGGCGTGGCAAATCAGTTGATTATTTTTTAAAAAACATTTTAAAATACTTCTAAATCAAAAATTGACTAGCATGTTATATCATTGTAAAGGGCTTAATTTGGAGATTTGAGAAATCTCAAAATCTCAAATTCGATTTCTGGAAGGTGTTTACCATACCGACTGCCCTTAATTTGCCAAACTGTATCCAGATTTACAATAAAAACAAGCCTTCGTAGCGTGTATGTTTTGCAGTCGAATTTTAGAGAAATTGTGAAGTGGTTTTGTAATTCGAATGACTAAATAAATTCTACCAGTTGGACAACGTATTCAAGATGATAAATATTGCCCAAGAAAATATTTGAGTCGTTTTCTTTGAAAATGGTGTAAGTTCTTTTTCGATAAAACAAGTTAGTTAATGATAACATTGAATGCAATCTGCTATGAGCTTTTTATCTTGAACAGTTCCCCCAAAAATTCTCCAAAATTTTCATAATTTTGCCAATATAAATTTATGTCAGTCCTTCTCCAACTTTCAATATTTGCGACCCAATCTTCATCATAATTTTCACTGCCCTCCCCCTCCATACAAATAACAATGCATTGAAATTACTGATACTATACTTTGACGCTAAAGCTACAAAATGACTTTAACCTCTTAAGGGCCAACGGCATATATATACGTCTCGCTCAACTGGTGCATTAAATGCCCCGGACGTATATAAATATTTTACCAAAGTACGACCTTTTTTGTGCACTGTCATCCATAAAATTATTCCGAAGGCTATGAAATGCAGCAAAAGGACCTGCGAAGGATTTATTCCTTTCCTCCTCCTCCTCTACGTGGAAAAGGAGGCATTGGGGAAGGAATCGCATAACTTTTAATCGACATGGATGAGATTATTTATAAACCGTACGAATGAGCAAGAATAGAGTTTATTTTGGTATATAATTTTATATAAGGCAAGCCCACTGGGTCACTGGTAATTATTAAACTTGTTCTTAATTTAGTAAATTAATTATAAAATACATTATGTAGTGCTGATACATTTATAAGTGTATTGTATCAGTGTGTAAATGTGTATTTTATTTATTGTACTATGCCAGAATGTATTTTGTTTGTTTACTTTCAGTAAATTAATATTTTTTAAAAATGAACATTTGTTTTCGACTTTTCAATATGCATGCACCCCTCACATAGAGTTATTACGCCCCTCTGGGGTTGTGTGTGTGCGACCCACAGTTTGAGAAACTCTGCATTTATAGTATTAATTCGCACAATAAGTGTCATTTCAACTCTTGTATTATATTTAGTAAAATGGTATATGTGCATGTTTTTACGTAAATGTGGAAATCTAGGTCCTTTGAAGCTGCTTACAATCATATTTCATATTCCGCGTTCATTTGTTTTTGCATTTTGTTTTTGTTGCCACATATGTCGAGAGAAATGTTTATAACATAATTACGTTGTTCAAAGTGGCATTTAAATGTTTATTATTGTTGGGGAAATTTCTATGTACTCTTCAAATTTCACAGCCTAAAATTTAGAAGTTGCTTATACATTCCTTTTGTTCACCCCAATCCATCCCATAGGCGTGCCTATGAGGAAAAAAGTTGCACTGGATCCCGCAACTTTTATTCGGCACTTGAGGGATTATTCATAAAGTGCACAAACTATCAAGATAAGAGTTTATTTTTGTACATAATTTTATAGGTGGCAAGCCCATGGAGTCCCTGATAACTATTAAAATTGACATTGTTAAATTAATTATAAAATACATTCTGCAGTAACGATACATTTATAAGTGTATTATATCAGAATAAATGTTAATCTCTCTTATTTTATTTATGCAAAATGAATTTTGTCTATACATTCAGTAAGTGAATAATTTTTTTGTTTTCAATCGGCTCGCGCTCCCCTCAGTTTGAGGGGGCCGCGGCTGACAATGTCATGAGTACCACTCAAGTCCCGCCTTGTAGGGGAGCGGTGCACGTTAAATCTGTGGAGAACTCAAACACGGTGAGGTGTGGTAGTTAGGAGAGAGGGATGCCAGCTCAATCTCGTCACTTGACCAGGGTTCAAAATGACGAGGTCCGTTGCTAAAAGCTCTCGTGTAGCTGAACAGTGCGATATTAATATTCACTCTCTCACTCACTCCCATAGATTGAAAAACGCTGATTTACGCAGTTAATGAAATTACAAATATAATTATTTTAAAAGAAGTAAATATCTCCAAATAATATAAAATGGACTTACACCACTTTCAAAGAAAACAACTCATTTATTGATGTGACGTTTCTGATAATTTTTGAATTTGGCGGAAATAAAGTCATTGAGATATTTGAGGAGTTCAAACTAGTAGCACAAAAGTTATAAACTACAAGATGTGTGCACATTTTCTGAGTTATCGTAGAAATTGTTACAGAAATGTTTTTCCTAATAATAACTCATATGATCTGATATTTTTGCTTTCGTTTTCAATCTATTAATTCATTTACATATAAAAACTATACATACAGAGAATGGTCAAGTTATTTGCAGAAGTAAATTGAAAAACATTGATATGTTTTTTTAGAGTAGAATAATACCAAAATCTTTCTTTTTATATCATACTTACGTGTGTGGTGACGCTGTTGTAGCAAACAATTTTTTTCCCCGGTTTAGCACTCTAATACATAACTGAACTGGTTTACTAGCCTCCAAATATAAATGCAAGTATTAATAAAAGATAAACTTAATTGGTATAGAAAGAGTAATAATAATAATAATAACAACATTTTATGTAATTTGTGATCAAAATCACGAGTTAATAGTAAATGATAAATTAAAAATTCATTGGAACTGATGGAAGTATTTTTTATCCTAACGCAATACACACATCAGTTCGGAGTAATTTTTCAGATCATGTGTGTATCCAATCAATATTATATCTGATGGAACTATTTTTTTTAACTGTCTTTATATATTCATATATTTTGTCTATTTTACTTTTTAAATATTTTCGACGAAAATATTTAAAAAATAAAATAGATAGAATTTGTCGGAACGAAACTTCCATTCGAGTGTAACCAAACAGGGTAGAAAGCATGCAGAATTATTTTTTTCAGTTTCAATAAAATGAAGCGGAGTTTATTTAGTTCGTGCTGCCATCTATGAGAAGAAAATAAAACGTGAACTCAACATTGATTAATTCGTTATAAAATTATCTTTAGATTCATAAAGTTACTGATTTCTTAAAAACTGAGAATTATATTTTTATAAATGCTTGAGGAATGGTACGTTTTATAGTAATTTATAAATACAAAGTAAAATTTTAAGATACTGTTTGATAGAAAACCACAGAAAACAAAAACTCTAATAAAATACAGTGGACCACAAAAGAGTTCATACACTGGCTATTTTCTATAAAATTAAATGTTTTCGACTAATAAAAATTAATATGTCAGAATTGTAATTTTTTATGATATCTGCAACTTGTTCTTAATGGAAAAACATAACCAGTGGCTTAGCTACCAACTAGCTAGGCGGTGCCGTGTACCGGGGGCCCTCAAGCTCAGGAGGGCTTTAGTACCCTGATCACTAAGTAAGCCGAATTTGCTATAATTTGTTTCAAATTTAAGATATAATTATAAAAGGTTGCAACTTAACTATAATTATCGCAATTTACTTGAAAGTAATTTCGAATTTGTAGGGAATTTCTCCAAATTCTTTTCGTTGTTTGTTCAGTGTTGTGAACTTACTTAATGAAAAACTTGTTATTTTCAATTTTTTCATTTTTCTCTATAAACTGTTACTTGAAAATAAACTTTAAGTTCCAAGAAAAATCTTATCATACGTATTACTACTTCTTAAAAAACCAACTCAAGAAGCAATTCTTTCCTAGTTGCATTCTATTTTTAATAACAATATGATTCATAATAAGTTAATTTCCTTCTTCAGTATTCCGCAATCTTCTCGTATCTGCAATACATTGACATAATTTTCCCCCCAACTCCACTCTTTTACAGATGTGTTATTTTTTAAAAAATTATAATAATATTATGTTGTATTTTTTTTTTTTTTTTTTTTGTTCATGCAAATTTTTGTATTATATCCAGTCTACCTCGGTGGACTCTTTGTGGCTTTAAAGCCCTCTGGTGAATGAGTTTGATCCTCCTGAATAAATAAATAAACAGCTAGGGATACCTCAACGATGTTTCGTAGCTTAGCATTACGTTTCTGCTTCCTTTTAACGTCAGTAAATACTAGAGCAATATGAATTGTATTGGATAAATTATAAAACTAAAATTGTCTATAGAAAAAAAAATCCCAGCGGGGCGTTTAAGTGCAAACAACGTCAAGAAAGAGGACAGAAAATAACAATTGTAGCTTGTATATTATATATATATATATATATATATATATATATATATATATATATATATATATATATATATATATATATATATATATATATATATATATATATATATATATTTACTTGATAAAATCCAACCAAGATAGGGCCCTCATTTTATTTTACACCGGGGCCTTTAAATACCTAGCTACGTCAATGAACATGACCAATTTTTAAAACATAATATAACTATTATTTTTAAAAATTGATAATAAAAAACTACTAAAAAATTTCACCACAAAAGTCTTCGTACACTTAAAAAAAATCTCAACTTATCTTCAAATATACACTCAGGAACATTGAAAATAACGACCCAAGAAGAAAGCATCGGATTGAAATGAAGTTTAATACACATAATGACACAGATGAGAGATTCACTTGATCTCAAAAACAAGACAATTAAACGAATACAAGGTGTGCAACGACACAAATACTGGGCAACTTCAATAGCACGTTGGACCACCTCCAGCTGCAATATATACCGCCACACGGTCCGGCATTGAGTTGATTAGACACCTTATGTTATCCTGAGGCAGATGGGCCCACAAATCTTGAACAGCCAACTCTAAATCATGTACGGAGTGACACGATGGCATCTGCCGTTTTAGCGGATCCCACACGTGTTCAAAGGGGGACAAATCGGGGGAGCGGGCCGGCCATGGAAGAGTCTGAAAATGACGTAGGAAGTCTTGAGCAACTCTTGCTGTATGCGGACGAGCATTATATTACTGGAAAGTTGCACCTGGAAGACCATTTAGGAAAGGTCCTACAAGGGTCGAAGAATATCATCAACATAACGTTGGCCCGCTAAGATTCCCTGCATCACAAATAAAGTGGACCGGCTATCATAGGCCCCCAGACCATTACACGCTGTGCGGGCAGTGTGACGTAGAACTGTGTGGGGGGAATTGTACCGCTCACCAGGGCGCCTCCACACCCGTACACGGTTATCATCTGTCCCCAAAACAAACCGGGATTCATCACTAAACACAACCTTTTGCCAATCTGTGACATTACACATTGATCTGGCTTGGCACCGCTGTAAACGCAGTTGCCGATGTTCCGGTGTTGAAGGGAGTGCACGGAAAGGGCGCTTGGATTTAAGATTTGCTTCTGCAAGGTGTCTGGAAATTGTTTATGGAACAATAGCTATGCCTACGTCTGCTCGTATCGTTGAACGAGTCACTATGGGGTCCACCAGTGCTTGCCCCACGATTCTTCGATCATCTCTCCTCGGGGTCTTCCTGGTCGCTGCAGACCCGGTTTTCCGTGCGTGAGTACCTTCTCGTGTCCACTGCTCCCAACAATTTCTAACGGCATACTTCGAACGATCCACCTGGCCTGCAACACGGCGCGTCGACCAGCCTGCAGTTTTCATCCCGATGATCAGGCCCCTCTCAAACTCGCTTAACTGGGAGAAATGTCTTCTAGCACGTTTACCTGGCATGTTTCGCTTACCAAAGTCTTCCTACAATCGGCGGGTAATCGTCACGTTTATAAATCTTCGAATTTGCGCTAGCTTATATAGCACCCTCTTCCTGATTGTAGCGCCACCTCGGCGTGTATGAGCATGCGTATTGTCACAAAACTTGGATCATTTGCGTATCACATTACGCTGTACTTATTCGCAAAGTTTCGCGATTGTACTTAGCTTCCTTCTGGTGTCGCTATTTTCAATGTTCCTGAGTGTACATATATATATATATATATATATATATATATATATATATATATATATATATATATATATATATATATATATATATATATATAGTGTATTCTTTTTTCAATTTAATAAGTAGGGTATATTTTAGCGTCCACAATAGCCTTTAGACGTCCTGGTATAGATTTCATCGGTTTTTTATAATTTCTGCGTTGATGCTCCTCCACTCTTCTGTAATTACTTTTTTATTACTTCTGTAATTTTACTTTTTTATGTATCATGTCTTCTTTTTTTAAATCAAATTCTCATGAAATGTGCTCCACTAGGCTTAAATCAGGGGATTTAGGACAGTGATCCGCAACCCCCCCGGTTCGCGGACCCTTACTGATCCGTGGATCAAATAGTGTCGGTCCACACAAGGAATATTAAATTATTTTCATTTTATATACTGTTTGTATTTCTCTAGGGTTTTATGGTAATCATTTTATGCACCTTGCTAAATAACTTAATATTAATTTCTTTGTTTAACTGTATTTTATCCTGAAGGCCCATTTAAATACAATTAAACTAAAATTATTAAATAAAAGCATTCTAAAATATAAACAATCAACGTCCCCTCCTTCAGTGGGCCACTGCAAAATTATCAAACGTTGACCTGTCCGCGGCGATAGAAAGGTTGAGGAGCACTGATTTAAAAGGCTTTTCAGAATTTGCGACCGTTACAGAGACACCAGCGGCTTTGATCCCGACTAGAGTCTGGATGCGTAAATCGTAGGCACGCATGTCATATGATTACATGCGAAGGAAAATGATTCCTTGGTTATCAGTTAGGGCCTGGCAATCTCTACAAAATTAAATCACGCCAATATTTAGCATCCGATCAGAACTTGAGTAAATTCAAGAATCAAAAATTTGGTAGCAGGATCCGCCACTAGATGATGCCATCAATGAAATGGCGCTCAAACTTGGGGACTTGATGTGTCTACAAAGATTTAGATGCAGACAGAGGCGGCGCAAGGCGTGGGCGGTGTGGGCCATTGTGTGCCATTTATGCGTATAATATTATAATCCGAACCACAGAATGCTTTTAAGTTATTTATTAAATTTGCTTAGGCTACGTGATGCTTCACGTTCTACATCAGAAATAATAATGTCGTCCTCTTATTAGATTACATAATATAAACAAATACGTTTAATACATGTGGCGCCATCTATTAAGAAGTAACAACTAATATCTAACATGCCCTTTTTTTCAAAACATTGAGTTGAATGAATACAATTATGTAACTATGAATACACACAATTGCTTATTTAAAGTTTACTCAATAGAATACAACCAATTGTTAAGGACAACAAAAAACTTATCTAAACTATTTTACAAAATTGTAGTTTTACTTTAAAGTGTTAGTTAAATTTAACTGTTAGATTAATTATAAAACTTAAAATATGTTTGTCAGAGTTCTTTCAATTGTCTCTTTAGCGAACAGGCTTCACTCTATTTCTCGAAGAATTTCGTACCACAGTATTGCTCTGCTCACTAAATGTTTCAATAGGAACCTGAAATTGTTGGTTAATATTGCTTCTGTTTGTTTTAGGTGGGGCTTTTATTTGACCGTCTTCAGAATCATTTGGAATTCTAGAAATTTCAGTAGCATCACTGTTATAGAGATCTTCTACAGTTCTTGACCAACGCGGATTATCCTTCTCAGTGTTGTCTTGTCGAATGTGAAAGGATGCTTATAAGGACAGTTATTTATTAAGTTTGCTTAGGCTACGTGATGCTTCACGATTTACATCGGGAATAATAATGGCGTTCTCTTTTTAGAATACATAATATAAACAAATAGGTTTAATACATGTGGCGCCATCTATTAAGAAGTAACAACTAATATCTAACAATGTGAAGAAATTCAGAGTCGCGAGAGAGCCCAATCTTTACATTCGTCAGTAAAAGAAAAACAAAATTCGAATAACTCAAGACTAGAGTGCAAAAGTTTTGCTTTTGGCTCAAGGTCTAATAACAAAAATGCTTTTGTTAAACAGAAATGCAATAATTCCTCAGCAGCCGAGCTCTTAGTCAATCAGTCAACTGTTAATAGTAAATGTATATTTTGAGCGAAAACTTGCATGATTCATCTTCATGGGATTCGGTGAGCATAGAGAGATGAAACGAGATCATTTAAAAATAAATAAACTTTGTTTCTTCTGTTTTTCGGGTCGACACTCAATTACATTTTGTCCAAAGCTTAAGAGAGAAAAAGGATGTTCGTTTTGTGGTTTAAAATCACACTCTCTAAACCACTTTGTTATAGGTTTTATCAAAATCATTCGGATAAAGCGACCTCCCACTCGCATAAAGAAGAATCTGATGATTCTATTACTAGCGTGTCTTCTTGCCAAACTGAAACTAAATCACAGAGGGTTTTGTTGCAAACCGCGTCGGTCGTTGCTCGTTATAATAAACAATTTAGAAATTGTCGTTTATTAGCCAACACAGGAGCGCAAAGGAGTTTTGTTGAGAGGAAATTTTCGGGAGTTTTGAAACTCCCTGTCATTCGAAAAGAAAAACTATCGATTTATTCATTTGGAGATAAGTCTTCAGTTGAAAAAACGTTTAATATAGTCAACATAAGGTTGGAAAATAAAGGTGATCCAAATTCTTATTTAGAAATTGAAGCATTAGAAACAGAAAAAATAACCGCTGCGCATATTCCCCCGCCTGACATAGATATTTCGATTTATAACACACATTTGAAAAGGCTTGAAATTAGCGGATACAACAAATAGTGATACTAAAATGCCTCAGTTCTAATCGGTGCTAACAATTATTATGATGTCATGACAGGTAGAATTAAACTTATTAGTTGGAAACTTGTAGCTGCTGAATCTCTTTATGGGTGGTGTTTAATTGGTATATCAGCCCCCCCAAATTAAAACTCCAGTGATTTTTTCGCTATGAAAGTAGTGGTTGAGGAAGATATTTAAAAATAATTAGAGACGTTTTGGCAGTTATATATATATATATATATATATATATATATATATATATATATATATATATATATATATATATATATATATATATATATATATATATATATATATATATATATATATATATATATATATATATGTAAGGATAATTAAATTAGATTAAAAATTAAATTCCCTATCTAGCACTTGACTCTATCTCTCTACGTTCTCATATTCAAGTATCAAACTAATCGCCCATTTATTTCTTCCGAACATATGGCCTAGCCAATAAATATGTCTAATTCTAGGTCGTTAGATTTAATAGTCAACATATGTCAGCATTAACTTGCAAACACCATCTTCAAAGCAGCGACACTCACCAGATGTTTTCACGTGTTATTCACGTGGAACCCCCACCATGGCGTGCTTTTTTACTCCCTGCCTTTAGCGTCAGAATTGATGTCGACACGATGGAATAAATATCTCTTTTTTTTAAACCTTAATCTGATTCTGTCTTTAAAATCATGACATATATATATTTATATATATATATATATATATATATATATATATATATATATATATATATATATATATATATATATATATATATTTATATATATATATATATTTATATATATATATATATTTATATATATATATATTTATATATATATATATTTATATATATATATATATATATATATTTATATATATATATATATTTATATATATATTTATATATATATATATTTATATATATATATATATATATATATATATATATATATATATATATATATATATATATATATATATATATATATATATATATATAAAAACCTTGGAATAGAACCTGTTAACGAATATTTAAATTGTAATGATGACAAAATTCTGCAAGAGTTTGAAGGGAATATTCAATTCCGAAACGGTAGATATGAAGACGCCTTATCATTAAACGATTGTTTAGAGAACGGGCCAAATTTAAATTCCGATTTACTTAAAATCATATTACGGTTCAGATTACACAAAACTGCATTTAGTGCAGATATTCTGCACGCTTTCTTAGAAATAGGAATCGTCGAGGAAGATAGGCAGTTTTTAACATTTTTATGGATAAAGAAAGGGGGGGGGCTAATCTCGATCTCAGCACTCATAATGTAGAAACTTTTCGCCATACGCGAGTGACGTTTGGTGTCAAAAAATAATGCAGTCCATTCTTACTTGCCGCTGTCATAAGACTGCATGTAGAATAATACATTAATAAGCACAAGAGAGCGTATGAAATGATCACCGAACTCTATGTTGACGACCTGATTAATTGTACTTCCGATACAACAGAAGCCCTACAGTTGAGTGAAGAAATGATTCACATACTTGGTGAAGCGGGGATGAATCTCCGAAGATGGGCTGCAAATTCCACTACTAAAGAGTGTTTTTTTTTCAGGTATAGAAGTTTAAGTTGGCAATACTTTTCAAGATGGCGACCGATTTAACATCTGTCAAGTGATTTATTCTCAGTTTGGTTTGGCTATTCATCAAAACGCGATCATCAAGCAAGGCGTAGATTCGTCGAATGGGCCCAAAACGAGATTGCCGTTGTTCCCGATTTTCATAAGCGAATTTTGTTTAGCGATGAAGCGCACTTCTGGTTGAATGGCTACGTCAACAAACAAAACTGCAGCATTTGGAGTGAAGCGAATTCACAAGTGTATGTCGAAACACCGTTACATCCAGAAAAACTGACTGTTTGGTGCGCTTTATGGGCTGGTGGAATCATTGGTCCGTACTTCTTCAAAAAAGATGATGGCCACAACGTTACAGTCAATGGTGATCGGTATAGAGCCATGATTACTAACTTTTTCATTCCTGAATTGAACAATAATGATGTCCAGGCGCTGTGGTTCCAACAAGAAGGCGCAACATGTCACACAGCTCGTGCCACAATCGATTTATTGAAAGACACGTTTGGTGACCGCCTAATTTTACGTTTTGGACCTGTGAATCGGCGTCCAAGATCTTGTGATTCAACACCGCTACACTATTTTCTGTGGGGCTATGTAAAGTCATTGGTCTATGCCAGTGTTTCTCAAAGTGTGGGGCGCGCCCCCCTGGGGGGGCGCGATGACCCTACAAGGGGGGCGCGAGCGTATCGAAAATTTAAAGATTTTTTTTAAAAAAAATAACCGGGAAGAGAAGTAAAACAAAATACTTTCTTCCATAATAAAAAAAATACACACAACAACACTGACATAACTTATGTTTATTATCTGGCTTTTTTCCGTCATCAAATAGCTATCTTTGATCCCAAAACCAAATTAAAGAAAAAAAACATTTTGTTTTATTTGCTGTATTTCCTCAATGAGAGATTTTTTTATTACGTTTTAACATAAAATATTACTCTTTAAAAGAAAAAACGAAACCCAGACCCTGAGAAAAATTCTAAGAAGATAAACAATTCACCACTGTAATTATTATTGAAATACTGTACATTAGTTGTAGAAAAAGAAAAGGAAGTCATGATTCACTTTTCAGCCAGGCTGCATAGTACGTTTGCTAATCATTTGATTGACCTTCAATCTTATGGTATGGTTATTATCAATATTAGTTCCCTCCCATCTTTTTATGCGTTTGCTTTTCGCTTAGGGACATTGTAAATAATTGAGTTTTTTGCGATATTTGGAAAAGAATTGGTTGGTTTAACATTTCTGTAGGATAATTGAAAAGTGTCTGATTTGTGTCCTTTATTATGGTCTTGTACTTTTGAATCATTTTAGTTCAGTTTTATTGGATTTTTTCTCAAATCATCTAAAAATTGAATAGTCCTTGAAAGAAGGTAAGTATACTTTCTATAAATTCAAATATTCACTAGAATTCCGATTTGTATCGTGTACAGTAAAAAATAGTTCTAAACAAATGATTGGGGTGACTGAGTCCCCCCCGCACTACCATTAATGTTAGTATCGAGTACGTGCCTGCTCCCGGGTTAAAACATTTTGAAGTCTTCTCGCTTTAAATGTTAAAACGTAACACAATCATTCTTCATCGGAATTTTATATTCTTTTCATAATTTAACATTAATTCTAAATGCTAATTGTGTGAGGTTTAAAATTACAGTTCTTTTAAACAGTTATTTACAATTATAGCATTTATCTAAAAAAAATCATTTTACATTTTTGTATACAATGTCGTGCACACAGTTTTACTCCCCTTACAGTTCAGCTATTATATCAAGAATAATGTTTCATTTTTTAAAAATGAACTCGTGCGAAGAGTCGGTGTTTCAGCCAGTATACGTTTGATGTATCAGTACTGAAGAAGGTATTTTATAAATAATTTCTTATTACTGAATTTGGCCGCGGTAGCCGAGTGGTATAGGTATCGGATCGTGGCTTGCCTTGTCACGAGTTCGAGCCCAGTACCACTAAAGACCTGCCGTGTAGGGCAGCGATGCACGTTAAATCTGTTGAGAGTTGAAACGTTTTCCCGTTGGTGTGGTGTGGTAGTTAGGAGAGAGGGGTGCCAGCTCAGGTGTCATCCACGTCACTTGACCATGGTTCAAAATTACGTGGTCCATCGTCAAAAGGCCTCGTGCAGCTGAACAGTGCGACGTTAATATTCAATCAATCAATCTTATTACTAAATGAAGAACAAGTTTAATAATTATTAGGGACTTCCACGGGCTTGTCTTGTAGAGGAAAGTTTTTCAAAGGAAGGTTTAATATCAGAAATTGACACTTAAAGAGTTATTTTTCTATATTTAGCTGAGATCTATATTTTGTCTTCAAGGCATCCACTGCAGAAAATCCGGTTTGAAAAAGGTAGGATGTTGAAAATGGTAATAGTATACGAAGTGCTTTTGTTTTCAGTACAGATAATTCCTCATCCACCTCTACCCCAAATTCAAAGAGCGATTTATTACAAATTGCCTTTTAATTTTTCACTGGATGTAAAATATATGAAGATTTCTTCTTCGGAAGTTGAGAGCCCTTCTGGAGTATCTTGAAATAGATCCCTAATCCACTCGTAACTTGCTACCAAGCTGTCCTCATCCAGAAAATACTTTTTAAAATTCTTTGCCAACATAGCTAAATGATTTTACATGTTTTAAAAACAACTTTCACATGTTGTTCTACAGATTTGTAAGTTTTAACACATATCGAGCAGGGGTTTCCATCATTTACTTCAGTAGTGGTAAATCCAAAATTTAAGTATTTTTGAGAAGATCCCCTTTAATTTTTCGAACCATGCTCGTTCGTTTGTGTACTTGTTGATTCTTTATTATGGTCGAATGTTTGCTTACGACTTAAAAATGTATGTATGATATTGTTTTAATCTACTACCGTAAATACTTAATTACCGTGAATTACAATTAACGTGGAAATTAAAAAATGTACATTCAAGCTAGATTCGGTAGCTATAGGAGTATCGAGTCGACCAAAACTGACTGGAATTGTACGAGGAAAAGCATTTTTACATGTTTTGCGCAGACGTCCGATAGGTTGCCCAGACTCACACAAACATACCCTATAATGCCAGATGTGATGGATATGATAGAGAGCGACATTGACTAGACTATTTTTCTAATGACATTTGTACTTTGAGAAATGAATGCTGAAGGAAATAAATCTTTAATTAAATACATCATTTTGCGATCTGTTCCAATTTAAAAATTAGAGAAAGAAAAATAACATAATTCTAAGTAATATATATTTTAATAATTTTCTTAAAATATATATATTACTTAAAAGTTACATATACACAAAATTTAATATACTTATCGTATTAATATGTACGGTTTATAATTAAGATCGTATTGTAACTTTAGCGTCTCTCTCTCAAAGTGCATTTTTATTGCAGTAAATACATTATTGTTGTACAAGGGGGCGAGACAAAAATTATGATTGAAAATTGGGTCACCAGTATTGAAAGTTTGAGAAACACTGCTTTTAATGTATGAGTGGTGCACAGAGTATTTTATGACTAATTAATTAATACTAAATTAAGAAAAAGTTTAATAATTATTAGCTACTTCCATGGGCTATTCTTTTTTTTTTTAAGGAAAATATTTATTATATCTTACAACTTTTATGATTATTCAGGTTTCAAGTTAAAGAGCCAAACGATAAAAAAATAGTCAATACAATTTAAACTTAAAGTTAGAGAATTTATTTGTAATGCATTGGCAACTGAATAAAATTAAATGTTCTTTTACTATTATTTAATAAATTAAAATTATTTTGTTAATTCTAAGCAAATTTTTTGAAAGGAGTTTTAAGATAAGAAATTGACCCTCTGAGTTCATTTTCTATATTTAGCTGATATTTATATTTTGTCTTCTAAGCAACCACCGCATTTTGTAATATGTTCCAATTTAAAAATCAGAGAAAGGAAAAATATCTTAGTAATTATCCTATTACTTAACTTTTTTGCTTAAAAGTAACATATACAAAATTTAATACTTATGTCATGAATTTGTACGGTTTATAATAAATATTGTTGCTTTATCGTAAAAGTGCATTATTATTGCATTCAGTAAATTATTATGTATAAGGGGGGGCGCGATAAAAATTGTGATTGAAAAGGGGGCGCCAGTATTGAAAGTTTGAGAAGCACTGGTCTATGCGGATAAGCCACAAACGCTTGACCATTTGGAAGACAACATTCGCCGTGTTATTGCCGATATACGGCCACAAATGTTGGAAAAATTCATCGAAAATTGGACGTCCAGATTGGACTACATCCGAGCCAGCCGTGGCAGTCCTATGCCAGAAATCATATTTAAAATGTAATGCCACAAGATTATCTTTCGAATAAAAAAAATTCATGTCAATCGAATAATACATCGTTGTTTTATTGCAATTTAAAGTTCTATACCTCTAAAAAGACACCCTTTATATACGCGGCTTGGAAACGTGCTAGCATGGATTGCCGGAAAACATCGAAAGAATCAGGTGTACAATTAAAGATACTTGGAATAATATGGGACAATATGAATGACAACCTAAATTTCGAAATAAAACAATTTGAGAAGTTGAAAAATTTTATGAAGGCTGACATATGTCATTCATACTAAATTCTGGGAAACCACGGGATTCCCGACGAAAGGACCATTCTATTGATGACTGATGATATTGCTAATAATGGAGAAAATCTGAGAACTGGAATAGTTATAAATCATACTAACGGAAATGATGTTTACAAAGGTGTCTCAAAAGACTACACTGGTGAGGATGTGACTCCCAAGACTTTCATAGCTGTTTTGAAAGGCGATGAAAAAACATTAGCTGGTGTTGGAAGCGGTAAAGTGCAATAAAGGGGCCCAAGTGATCACGTACTTGTATATTTCGTTGACCATGGGGCTCCAGATCTTATCGCTTTTCCAGAAGACGAACTTTCTGCAATGGATTTAAATCGAACGATAAACAGACATGAAAACAACATGCACGGAAAAATGCTAATTTACGTTGAAGCTTGCGAATCTGGATAAATGTTTGAAAATATCCTGCTAAAGAATCCTCTTATGCCTGCTACTTTGATCACAAGAGGGACACTTACCTGGAAGACTCTTACAGTGTTCACTGGATGGAAGATTCTGATCAGGAACTGCACAAACTACAGAAACTCTTCAAAAGCCTGTCTTTGTGCCTAAAGTGGAGAAGGACTCTGTTCGCAGCCGCGATGTGTACATTGAAATAGTCAAGAGGAAATTGATGAAGTCAAACTCGGAAGAGAACCAATCAGTGTTGACGAAAAACTTGAACTAAAAAGACTCTACATGAACATTTGTGAACCAGATGTACAAAATTATTTAAGGGTAAAAAGAATTAATTAAAAAATACCTTTATCGTGAAAGGTTACTTAATATTTTTTG
Source organism: Trichonephila clavipes (assembly GCA_019973935.1). NCBI lineage: Eukaryota > Metazoa > Arthropoda > Arachnida > Araneae > Nephilidae > Trichonephila > Trichonephila clavipes. The sequence goes on along the minus strand of BMAU01000193.1, from coordinate 651,701 downwards.
GAAAAGATAGAAAAAAGGGTATCTTCTTCAGTGAAAAGGTGCTAATTTAAACAAAAATGTAAACTTAAAAAGTCAATTTAATGTAAATGATATAGTATCTTTAGGTAAAAAGAAGGTTCCTCGACAATTGTAGAGACTTGAAAGGATCATTGAGATCCACAAGGGACGAGAAGGTAAAGTAAGTTCTGCCACCATTAAAACATGAACAGGTATTATGAAACGTCCTGTGCAATTTTTATATGATCTTGAAATAGTGAATAATGAGTAAATTTCTTCTATGATTTATGTTTTCTTATTATCATTTTCTTGTGAGTTGTATTGTATAATTTGGCTAATTAATTATTTTGAATAATATTTATGCTTTTGTGGAATTCATTGTCTTCTTAACATTGAATATATTGGATTTGAATTTGAATTTTGTTTAATTATTGTATATTGAATTTGAATTTTGTTTATATTGTATATTGAATTTGTGTATTGAAATATTGTGGATGAATTTCTTCATCGGGGCGGAAGGATGTGGCGGTTTGCTTCTGAGTAATCCCTAAAGGGAAATATATGTGAACCTTCCTAACCGATGGGGGGATTCATACAGTCTGTAACCAACTTTGGCCGATAATGGAACCCCCGAAATCGGTGGGTGTGCCTTTCCACAAAATAGTAGTTTTCAATTTATATTTAACTGTTTGTGTGTCGTGTGTGTGTCGTCATAACAAAGGTTTTAAAAACCTGAAAACAAGGACTGATCTCTAAATACGCGACAACACTGATAGGGATGTGTTTTACTTTGATATAGAAAGTCTGCTATCCTTTATTTCTAAAAGGACTGAAAAAAAGATTTTTGTTGCAAGCTGCTGGTCGAAAATCTTTGACCCTCTAGGACAGGGATGGCGAACCAATGGCACGCGACACAATATTTTGGGCACGCTAAAGAACAAAACGGTATGCGTTTTAGTTCAAAATATTTTCGTAATTGATTCGTCAATCAAGGAATTTTCAGTGAGATTTTCTCAGTTCAAAGAATTATCGTAAACTCTCAAGTTTATTATGTACCCTAAAATGATTTCATTTGGTAAACTGAACTTGTTCCATTTCGATTAACTGGAAATTGGAGAATTTGAAATACAACTGATTGATTTCCAGTCTTGTTCAATATGGATTCAAAAACTTATTGAAACAAGAAAAAAGGTGGAATGGATTGAAACAAAAAGATGAATAAGCGATATAAGTAAAAATGCAAATAACGAAATTTTGGAAACATGGAATTCAATTCCGCACACATTTAACTGTATGAAGAAGCTGGTTCATGCTACTCTAACTATATTTTCGACTACGAGTCATTATTTTCAGAGATGAATAACATTAAAGACTCGCTTAGAAGCCATTTCGCAGATGACTTGAATTCAGCATGCATTCTGCTAAAAGTAACATCTTACAATTCTAATATAAGTTGTTTGTCATCTAATTTGCAACAACAGAAGTCACACTAATGTTACTTCAATTTAAATTACACGCATAACAAAAACATTTAATACTTTACAATGCACAAAATGCATTTTTTCGTTGCATGTAAAGAGTTGTTAATATTTAGTTTTATTATTTTCCCAAGTCAAAATTTGAAGTGGCATTGCATATTTATACAAAGAAAATGGCATGTTGATCCCTAAAGGTTCGCCACCCCTGCTCTAGGATTTATAGCTCCCTATGGGATTCGTTTGAAGATACTTATTCGAAATATCTGGAAAACGGGTCTTCTTTGTGATTAGGAAATACCCTTGATTATAAAAAAGCCCTTTAATGAAGGGTCTAATGAACTTAAAGACCTTCATTTAGTGTCGATTCCTCACCTTTATGACTTTACGGACTCGAATGCAACACATAGACAACTTCATTGCTTTTCCGACTCATCGAAAAAGCCTACGGAACTGTAATATATATTCGAGTAATTAGGACTGATGGAACTATTACAACTAGTTTCGCCACTTCCAAGATCATAGTTGCCCCGTTAAAGACTCTTTCTCTGCCGAGATTGGCTCTGCTTTCTGCTAGGTTGTGTTGCAAAGTTTCCGAAATTTTAAAACTCGAAAAGTCTTACTTTTTTCATACAGATACCTCTATTGTTTACCATTGGATTCAGGGGAAACCGTTTCGTTTTAAACCATTCGTTGAGAATATATATATATATATATATATATATATATATATATATATATATATATATATATAAAGATAGAAGAGATTCAAAAACTGACTGAACTGTCGAAGTGGAATCATTGCCCCGGAAAGGAAAACCCTGCCGACATTATAAGCAGGGGAATTTCCGTAAAGGAATTGAAAGATAGTGAACTTTGGTGGCATGGATCACCCTGGCTTCAACAAGCAGAACAGTTTTGGCCCAAATTCGAGAAACAAAACGTGAGCAATCTAGATCCAGATCTCAAAAGTAAATTTCGGGACATTTCACAAAATGAAATAATTCTCGAAAATCGGGAAAAACTCTTGAGCTTAGATAAATTTAGCAGTTATCTCAAACTATTGCGAGTAACTGCTTTTGTCTTCAGATTCATAAATAATATTCGAGACACCTTAAAGAAAAGTGGTGCTCTCGAAACTGAAGAATTAAAAAAGTCGGAAGAAAGTTGGATTAAAGAAATCCAGAAAGAAAATTACGTATCAGAAATAACAGATTTAGAAAAAGCCCAAAAGGTTAGCGGCTGTTCCAAAACTCGTTCCTTAGTGCCTTGTTTGGATGATAGAAAAATTTTGAGAATAAAAGGGAGATTAGATGAATCAGAACTTTCCCTAGATGAGAAACATCCTATTCTTTTGCCTTCTAACTCAAAGTTTACGGAACCATTAATTTTGTATGAGTATAAAAAAACTTTCATAGTGGGGTAACAACTACTCTGGTGATGCTTAGAAGGAAGTTTTGGATACCGAAGGGGTGACAACTAGTCAAAAAAATAAATAAAAAATGTCTAATTTGTAGGAAATACAGTTGAAAACCAAATAACAGCGCAACTCCCGAAAGACAGACTTTTAGAAAATCCTCCCTTTGAAAGTTGTGGTCTTGACTTCTCAGAACCAATGCTTTACAAATGTGATAAGGAGGTTAAAAAAATGTTACTTTGCAATTTTCACCTGTGCAGTAACTAGAGGTATACATTTGGAACTAGTTTCGTCCATGTCTACAAAGCGTTTTGGACTCGCCTTCAGAAGATTTTTCTCTAGAGGCAGTTGTAGCGTTGCTTATTCGGGTAAAGCTAACTCATTCAAGGCCGCATCTAAGGATTTGATTTACTTCGCCAAAATCTTAAAGAACTCGGAATTTAAAGATTTTATTTCCTCACGTGGGATTAATTGGAAATTCATCGTGGAAAGAGCACCCTGGTTGGGCGGATTTTACGAACGTCTAGTGAAATCGGTGAAAGATCCACTCAGAAAAATTCTTGGCAAAGCTCTTCTCATATTCGAAGAACTTGCCCCTATCTTAGTTGAAATCAAATATATTGTCAACTCAATACCATTGACATATGTGACGGACGATTTTTCTGAACCAAATCCTTTGACACCTCTCGACTTCCTGCAGTATGGGAGAAAAAACCATGATTATCCTCTTCACTTCGCTGAACCAGCAAAAAAGTGTCTAATAGAGAATCCTTAATCAAAAGGAAACAAAATCAAACAACTCTTTTAAAGCACTTTTGGAATAAGTGGAAAACTCAACACCTTCTTGATTTGAAAACTGTTCATCATTTTAAATCACCGAACATTCACAAAGATGTTAAAATTGGTGATGTTGTGGCTCGTCGAAGGGTCTTCAAAGTCCAAACTTCTGTGGGCCTTGGGAACAATTCAAGAAACTCTTATAGGTAGAGATGGATACACAAGAGCCTGTATCGTCAAAACCAAGAAGGAACTTTTCAGGAAACCAGTGCAATTAATATACCCCTTTGAACTCAGTGAATGAACTGGTTTTTCGTATCCTTTGATGATAAATAAATTGGGAAAAATTTATTGAAAATAATTTGATTTATAATCCTAATTTCGTATTTCAAGTTTTTATTCTCTGTGTTACTTGAATTTGAACTTTAATTCTGAAATCTTGCTTATTTTGTATGTTTGTGTTTGAAAATTGTTATTTTTCCCATTTCTCTAGTTATAATAATTTTGTTTATCTCAAAGATAACTAAATTTTTAAAAGTTGTAATATTGTTTGTATATCATAATAATTGTTTATGTAATTTGTAACTTTCGCATATTAAGCTTTCAATAATTCATCTACTATTGTCAATTTGAATTTAGAATTTCCTTGTGTATTTTTCTACTGTAGCAATTTTATAGATTCTATTGAATAATTCTTGGAAGAGTTCATGGCGGGGAGCTGTAGAAAATGTCTCAACATATGTAACCTTGCCTGAACACAAGGGGGAGCTGCTCTCCATCATGACGAAATCGTTTTTAATTATTATAGCCCTCACTTCTTTGTTTTTCCTTGTGCTAGCAACATGCAATTCGTATCGGATCGATTAAACGGCCACATTATTGATTTATATTTATTAAATATTTTTAAACTTAACTGCGTAGTGATTTAATTAGCAGCAGTGTCCATTTTTTGAACCTTTAGATATAGTTAATTAGCTTGTTGCTAGGTTTTCTCTTCAACAGATGCTCACCGTCATGATATAGTTCAAAGCGGTTCCACACAACAGTTAAATAACAGTGAAGAATATTATCCTAAAGATGTTGATCACAGATACTTTTCCACTTTTCATTTCTCAAGAAAACTAAATAATGGTGAAACTCAATGTCATCGCTGGTTGATTTATTCAAGTTCGAAAAATAAAGTTTTCTGTTTTTCATGCAGAATATTTGGGAATTTACAAACTCAAATGGTACATGAAGGATTCTGTGACTGGACCTTAAGTGGTATTTTACACAGACATGAGAATACCAAAGAACATATCGCCTTTATGGATAACATTAGAGAAGGGAATAAAGCACGGAACCAAGAAAATGAATGGAGAATTCTTGCATCTTAAAAACATTGGTACAATTTGTTTGAGAGATAAATTGATATCATAAATTTCTTAGCCTCTAATAATCTGGCGTTTAGAGGTCACAGAGAATCTCTCAAAACAGAGGAAGAATTCTGGAAACTTCATAGACATATTTAAATTGATATCTAAATATATGAGATTCTACGTTACAGAAACACATAAATCGCATTAAGAATAAACAACTTGCACACCATTATCTATAAGCCATGATATGAATTGATCCCAATCTTGTCAACCAGTGAAGTAATTGGGGGGTAGGAAAAAAAAGGCAAAATATTATTCGTTTTTACTCGAATGCACTAGAAACTGCGGTAGAATTGAACAAATGCCGGTCATCTTGGGATATTACAATACATCCATTGGAAGAAAACTTTATCGGATTTTTCTTGCTGTCACTGAAACGACTGCAGAATATTTGACCAATGCAATACTGGGAGAGCTATACAAAAATGGCTTAGATATTTAAAACTGTCGTGGATAAGGGTACGGCAATGGTACAAATATGGTAGGCATGACTGGTGGAATTAACCCTCCAATTGGACAGCACGGCCTTTTCCACCCTACTAGAGAGGCTTCGAAAACGGACCACACTGACTTTTTCCTATGGCCGGGGACTCACCAAAAATGAACCAAACAGTCTTTTCCCCTTTAAGTAATGTGTTCAAAACCGGTAAGGTGGTATTTTTCCGAATTCTTTTCCCCCTTTAAAGGTTTACGATCTTGAAAGATAATTAGAGACGGTCGGGGAGACACAATGGGCATTGAGGGGGAACTTTTTTATGGGTCACGGAGAGACCGGTTAAGCAATCGTAAAATCTCCGAAGAATTTCTTTAAACCCTAAAGTGTACGGAAATAAATTGCAAGTCAAACGTGTTGAGAATTCCCTTGTTTTGTATTGCTCAGATAACAAATTATATTTGAATTTTGAATGCCTGAACATTAATTTCATTCAAAGAGAACTTCTCAAGTTTATATTTTTTAACTTGAATCTTCAAATAAAGAGTATTTAAAAGCATCTGGACAAATTTACAGTTAACATTTGCGCATATAAATAAATATAAAGATCCTTTTTAAATTCAAGTTAAAAATATATATTTATGCATAATCCCTCATCATTCATGTTCCATTAGTGGTTGACTGAAGAAAAGGTTATTAAAATTTGGACATTTTTATAATCTTAACCATGCAAAACTAGGAATTTTGTATTAGCTCCACTAAAATTCTGCATTGGAATTTCGAAAAAGATATTTATGCGTGTCTCACATACTCAGTTGAAAAACATATATTTACCATAAATACTAATAATTCTTTGCATATTTAAAATTATCATTTGATTAATTTTTTAATATATATATATATATATTCGACTTCTAATATTTTTTCAAGTATTCCTTAAATTTCATATAATTTAATTAAGATATCCGACTACCCTAAAACTATGATTTTTTTCAAAAATTGGCAAATTTTTTTATGATTTTATTTTATAGACCATTTTATTTTAACTTAATAACAATACCAATTACTTTATTTTCCCTCCACTAGAACAAAAACTACAAGCGTTTTAGTAAAAGCAAATGCTATAACTTTACACAAGATGTCAAACTTTAAAATGCGTTTTACTCGAAATGTGTTTTTTCCGAAAAACTCAAACGGGGACCGCGATTGCTCAAAAAGTTTTGAAAATAATTAGCTGAAATTTTTTGCTTATGTTCTGCATAACAGTAGAAGTGTTTTGAGCTTCAGATTTATCAATCACTGCTTTATTTCAAAATTTGCAGTTCTTTATGTGAATATAGTCAATGTTTTTTAAAGCAATTTCGTATAATGACTTAGATAAAGTGCTCTAGTTTTTGTAAAAATTAAAATATCTCTTATCGTGAAGGTCACTTCAAACAGGAATAACAAAGTAACACATCAAAATTGAACAATTGAGAATTTGTTCATAAAATCTTTGTACAGAGCGGGCCCCGTTTATGCAATTTTTCGTACATTTTTACTAGTTTTTTCCCGTTTTAATAATAATAATTTTTTTTCTTTTACCAATTTTAGAATTTTTTTCTTAAAATATACTAAATAAATATAAAAATCACAAAAAGATCTCCATATCTCCTTTTTTTCAAAAAAAAGTTGTCGCAAATAGTCGGATACCTTAAGTGAAGGGATATTAAAGTCGCACTCTCTCTCTTGTCTACTCAACTACTTGAGGGCTTTTGGCGACGGACTTGTGGCCGGGGTATCAGGTGGTCAAGGTATCGAATCATGGTTGGCATGTCTCGAGTTCGAGCCCAGTTCCACAAAAGACCCGCCGTGTAGGGCAGCGATGCACGTTAAATCTATCGAGAGCTGAAATGTCCTTTCGTTGGTGTGGTAGTTAGGAGAGGGGGTGCCAGCTCAGGTGTCGTCCTCGTCATTTGACCATGCTTCAAAATTACGAGGTCCACCACTAAAAGCCCTCGTGTAGCTGAACAGTGCGACGTTAATATTCACTCACTTGGCGACGGACCTCGTTTTTTTAAACCATGGTCAAGTGACGAGGATGACGCTTGAGCATCGCTCCCTTACACGACGGATCTTCAGTGGTGCTGGGGTCGAACTCATGACACGTCAGCTACGAGTCCGTTACTTTGACCATTAGGCTACCGCGGCCTTACAATGTGGTTGAAAACTGCATGTTATGAGTAAAAATATGCTGAAACATTTGATGAACTTATAATAGATTTTTGCATAGAAGATAGATGTGTGATATGCTAAAATGTCAATATGTAAAAGTTATGAGAATATCGATGACAATTTTTGAAAAATTCAATTTAAGTTTCAGTTTGAAACTTATTCGTTTTTTTTCGCATTTAATATTAAATAGTCGCGATAACAAATTAATAGTTTAACGCATTCATAGATTATAAAAAATAAAGGTATAAATGACATTGTTGGGAATAATATGTTTTTATAGTTTTTTGAATTCAGACTTCTTTGCAGGAGTGTAGAGTATTAAAAGGCTGATGTAGAAGTTAGAAAACTAATATTTAAAATATATGGAAAACAATATCTGCAATTCCATGATCTTGACGAGCAGAGAAGACGGCATTTTTACTTAGTAGGGCAGAGTAAGCATAAGGTAGGAGCTTGTGGAGTAAACAACCAGGCCTCTGCAGTTTTGGCAGGTAATGAACTCCCATTTGTTGCTTTCAATAAGGAATAAAAAAATAACAAATACAAAAATAAGTCATGTAAAATTTTATATATTTTAATAACAATGAATTGTGAACTTAGTTTCCAATTCATTGTCACGAGTTGGCCGTAACTACGGTACTCTATCGACGTACTTCTTATATATATATAAGAAGAGTACGGTTGATAGAGTACCAATAATTTTAACGCAATTTTATATTTCTTTCTCGTAAACTTTACTCCATTTAAAACATGTATTGACAAAATACTCTCCTTTTGTATATTTATAAAATTTTAAAAATATAATGGTTATCTTACCCAACATTTTAAATCAGGGGCGGCAACTGTGTAGCTAAGACGTGCCAAACCAATCTGTCAGTATCATTCAGCGTGCCACATAGTAGGAAATTTTTGAAATCCTTCGATTCTTACGGTAATATTTGCAGATTTAAAGAATAGAGGTAAATAATTTAAATTTACAGTTTTATATTTTATATTAATTATGGATCAATAAAATACATTTATTAACATAAAAATAAACAATATAAAATGTTACTATTTCTTCAACAAAGATAAAAAAAATTAAAAATGTATGTTTCCAACATATTTACTTAAATAAGAAATCGACAAAGTGAAATATAAATGATTCCCTTCATTACAGTTAAATAAAAATTGTAATGCGAATTAACTCTCACGACTCTTCTTTCATATCGCAAAACCAGGGGTATAATGCATGACACGATTATGAGCATTCAGTTTTGTTAAACAATTTCTTTGCGGAGTCGAAATATTTTTCATATTAGGAAAGATTTTTTACTTTCATATGCCGAATCATAAGTGGAAAGCAGAGTACATGCAATTTTCTTTTTTCAACAATTAAATCCCTTAGCAATAACACTCATTTATTTACAAAATAGCTGTAAATTTATCCTTAGAATTATCTTTCAGATTATTTTGTAGTTCCATAAATGTCCATAACTCTCAGAAGATGTTTGTCAAATAAGGTCTAGTATCAACTTCCATCCACTCAAGAATTGAAAAATTTGTAGAGTAGTGCTGAGTGCCACTAAGAATTGTACCACGTGCCACAGGTCCATAGATTGCCGACACGTTTTAAATGTTCTTATTAACTAACCATCTCCTATTCAAACACAATTTGTATGATAAAAAAGGGTTTTCATTCATTTTGTTGGGAATTGTATTAGATTCAACCATAAGTAATTTTGTGTATCAAAAATTACGTTGTTTCTGGGATCCCCTTAGAGCAGTGTTTCTCAAACTGTGGGGCGCGCCCCCTAGAGGGGCGCGATAACCTTACGAGGGGGGCGCGAGCATATCGAAAATAAAAGATTTAAAAAATAATTAATTTACTGGAACGAATTAAAACAAAATACTTTCAGACATAATAAAAAATGCACTTTTACTCTGATATAATTTATAGGCGCGCGCGCGATATTAAGTCATCAAAAATAAAAAAATTCTTCAATACCTAATGAGCTATCTTTGAATCTATAATCAAATAAAAAACTTTTATTGATTTGCTGTAATTCCATGATGAGAGATTCTTTATTACGTTTTTTTAAACCTAACATTCTACTCTTTCAGACAAAAAACAGATCCCAGACCCAGAATCGAAAAATTTAGGACCATAAAAATTCATCACTCTGATTATTTTTGAAATACTGCACATTATAGCTGTAATATGTTTGACCTTCTAAGTTATTGGCACAGTTAGTTATATCCCCTCTCTTATGTGTGTTTGTATCTCATATAGGGAAGTTGTAAGTAATGTATTTCTCTGTTGCGCTTTTTTCCATGCAAAAAAGTTTTATGATATTTGGAAAACCACGAAGTGTGCACTTTGTATGATAACTTGGCCAAGACTTATTTTTATGAGTGTTCTCAAACATATAAAGCATGACGAAAAACGTTTTACACAATTTTTTTTAGCAGTAACATACATATTATTATAATGAATACACTTTTTACCTGGAAGTGTTCGCGCGGGACGCACAGTTCACGAATTCGTTAATTCTGGCAAAACTGTTTATTTGTTACCAAAGAAAAATTGAAAAGTCCTTAAAGTAGGTAAGTAAACTTTCTCTTAATTAAATTATTCACTGGAATCACGATTTGTATCGTGTATAATAAAATAATTAAAAAAGGATTGGGGTGACTCAATAACCCCGGTCGACCGTATCGAGTGCGCGCCTGCTCCCGGGTTAAAACATGTTGAAGTCTTTTTCACTTTAAATATTAAAAATAATACAATTATTCTTCATCGGAATTTTTATTATTGTTCATTATTTAACATCAATTATAAATGCTAATTCTGTGAGGCTTAAAATTACAATTCGCTTAAAACTAATTATAATTTGAGCAATCATTTTAAAAAAATCATTTTACATTTTTGTAAACATTGTCGCGCTCTTGGCTTTACTCTCATTACAATTCAGCTATTATATCAATATTGTTTTATTTTCTTACAAATGAACTCGTGCAAAGAGCGGGCACTTCAGCCGGTATACTTTTAATATATCAGTGCTGCACAGAGTATTTTATAACTAATTAATTAATCTAAATTAAGAACAAGTTTAATAAGTATTAACGACTTCCATGGGCTTGTCTTGCAAAGCAAAGTTTTTATAAGGAATGCTTATGATTAGAAAGTGGCCCTCTGATCTCTTCTTCTATATTTAGCTGATATCTATATTTTATCTTCTAAGCAGCCACCGCATTTTGCAATATGTTCAATTTAAAAATTAGAGAAAGGAAAATTAACATAATAGTTATCCTATTACTTAATTTTTTTTTGCTTAAAAGTAACGCATGCAAAATTTAATACTTATGTCATTATGATTAATAATTAAGATCGCGTATTGTAGCTTTAGCGTCAAAGTGCATTATTATTGCATTCAGTACATTATTAATGTATAAGAGGGGCGCGATAGAAATTGTGATTGAAAAGGGGGGCGCCAGTATTGAAAGTTTGAGAAGCACTGCCTTAGAGCAAAACGAAAGGAATTTGACATAATTGTAGTAAGTTTCTCTAAAAGGGGAAAAGTTCACTTTCAAAATACACTGCGTAAAGTGGTTTTAGGTGTACGAAGTTATGTTCACTATTATTCCTAAAATAAATTTTGATATTTTGGTTGTTCGTTAAGTTTTGAAGTTATTTCTTCAAATATACTTCTCCATTACATTTCTTTCAAACTTGCTATTTTCTTTTGCGGCCACGGTATCCTGATGGTCATGGTTATGAACTCGTGTCCAGTGTTCGAGCCCTGGTACCACAAAAGTTTAGCGTTGAAGAGGAGCTGATGCACGTTAAACTCGTCGAGGTCAAAAGTCCTCACGTTGGTGTGATGTGGAAGTTTGGAAGGGAACTTTGCTTCCCCTAACATTTCTGAAAATGTAGTCCGCTTAGTTGGAAGGCACTTCCCTTCATATGTAGAAAGTGACTGTTCAAAAAAAAAACATCGCGAAAATGTGTGGTATGCAACCTTAAGATGAATGATAATGGAAAACGCATTCGGAAAGAAACTCGTTTTTAATGTAAAGACTGTAATGTTAGACTGTGTGCAGTGCCGTGTTTCGAAAAATATCACACTGTGACATTTCTGTAAACGACATGCATGTGTATTGCAATTTATATCACTTAAAATTATTTTTTGTTAAAGGTTTTTTGTAACTAATTGTAAATTGAATAAAATCTTTTCTTACAATTATATGTATTTGAGGATGAAATCTGATTTACTTTATTCAGGAAATTTTTAGTAAATTTCATTTTCTTGGCCAACTTATTTTTTTTAAAACATGCATATTTGTGTATTATATAATTAAATTTCTAACTATCTAAAATTATGTCTGGCTTTTTTCTTCAATAAAATCTTTCAGGATTTTACAAATTATCTTGCCATTATTCAGTATGTACTTAATAAGGAAAAATATATCTAAATATAAATAATTTATGTCCTAATAAACATATAATTGTTTTTAGCTACAGTTTGGAAAATGCATTGAAATATGTATCGGGACAGGATTTTAACATATTATGAATGTGTTTTTGACTGCGACTATGTTATATATTTATCTTTCATTCTTTTTACAATATGAGTAGAAGTCGCAAACAGTTTGTCACAGTAAAATTAATTTTTGTTTTATATTCAAATTGTACTATTATATTGATTCTGAAAATAATAGGTTAGTTTGACAAGCCATTATTTCACAATTTTAAAGCATTGAACAGTTTTGAAATTTTTAAAACTTTTCTAAAATGTTAAATTATTAAAAATATTTAATTATTGTAAGTGATTAATATTTCTTAGATTATTGGAAACAAAAGTATAAAATTTAAAATATATCTCTGTTGAATTTTAATAATTATTTTTATGGCTAAACCTGGAAAAAACCCAACTTTTTTTTAATAATTAACATTAAGATATTTTAAAAAAAAATAACTAGAGCTCTCAGACCTAAATCCATATGAACTTTTATAGAACATATGTAAGGGAACATTTACAAGATATTTCAAGACTCTATCTTGAACAGGAAAAAGGCCTTAGGGATTAGAAAACACTCTCATCTTCAAAATTAAAAATCTGAGAAAAACATATTTAAAATTTGTAAACGCATAAAAAAAATTCCATTGCCTGTAAAGCTTTAATTTTTCAATCTGTTACTATCCAACTTAAGCTCTACATGAAAATTCTACTTGAAATAAATATGACTGAAATATCTTTTTTAATTCAAAATATTCCAAGACATAACATTGATAACAACTGTTAATTTGATCAATTATTCACTTTTATCAGAACCTTATATATTCACAAGAGTTTTAAATGCAAAATATTTATATAGAAATTAGTAGTTATACAAACGTAATCCAGAAATCATCAAGTTTGTAAACAATATCTATTTTTTTCTCAGTTCCCCATCGTGGTAGTTAAGCAAGTTTTTAAGTTTTTGTAGCATGACTTTCAAATACTGCACTGTAGAACTACAATAGATTTATTATAATGTAGCTTGTGGTACATCAGGGAAATATTTCGTTCATTCTGCAACATTTGTATTCTGTAGTCTAATTGTATTATTACCGGAAAAAGCTGAATTTTAGATTTACCATTTTCAGTCATATTCCATCCCTTTCAAGTATTATTTATCACAGTAGCCTGCGTTCCATTTTTCAAAAGGAAAAAATTAATGAAGACAAAGTATAGAGCTTTTAAATTATATAAACTATGTGTCAAAAAATATATTGGTCTTTAAATCAATCTTAATTAAGTAAATGTGAGAAAACTCAAAAACTTAAAAACATGAGCAAACAGAAATGATTTTAGAAATTAAAATTGTAGTTAATAGCCATTTTACACGAAATATTGGATTGTGTTAAAAAATATTTTTAATTAATTCAATCTAGGAATGCAAAAATGCTTTAAAACGAAACCGAATTTAAAATCAAAACTCAGAAAATTAAAATTTCTTAAAACCTAATTGGTTTTTAGATCAGAAATTGAGCAAGTTTTCCAAATATATGAAATATATATTTGCAATAAATTGGGTGAAGATTCTGTTGGCCGTGAAGTGTAGAAAATGTCTATATTTCACAATCCTCGCCCTAGGCCACAGCTGTGAATGAGAAACCTCCCGTTTCGAAGAACACAGAGACCGAAAAGCAATAAAGTTCCTTCCCTGCAAAACCAATCGGGACCTCCTGAGGCGTTAACAGGGGAAAGCACTAAACAGCCATCCGTTTTTAAAGCAGTTCGCGAAATTCATCGGAGCATTTTCGGAGTAAATAACTTTGGAAAAGTAGATCGTTTTCGAAGTGAAATTCAATTAGCGGGTCGTCCAGTCAGAGGGTTAAAACTCTAATATTAAAATGCCTAATGACCTGATGGTCAATGGACTGGCATTTGTAAAATATTAAATATAAATCCCAGGACATTTTTCATACCTTGCGGTTTTCATAACTAGAATCTATTATTGGTAGACGCAACTAGTTTGTCAGTGGCAACAAAAACAGTTTTCGGTTTTATTTAGAAGATTTTTTTGCTATTTTTAAGTTTTAGCAAACGCTGGAAAATTATCAAAGATAAATTAAAACTTACTATTAAGCCTTTGGGTTTCGCTTCAGACTGACCACCTCATCGAGACATCTGCTCATGCACCTCAAGGCCAAATGGTCACGTATACTGGGATGGGCACAATAAGCATTGGCCCTCATGGGCTGTTGCGCCAATGAGTTTGAGTTTGAGTATTAAGCGTTTATAAGATACAAGGTGGGAAAGCAGAATCCAGATGATAAAGACGGTATTATTACAATGTGATGATGTTGAATGCATATAAATCTTTAAAAAAAAAAACGGAACAATCCGACACATTCAGTGATTGTGATTCTGTTTTAAATTAAATGTTCAGTTTGGAAATTATCGTATCATTACATGTATGGTATGAGTTATTAACGAGTGCCAATACCATAAGAAAATTATGGCAATCTGTACAAGCCCATTTATGCATTATTTTTGAACATTTGTGTACATTTTGTAGCTGGATCAAAGAGTATCGAAAAACTGGAATTGTAAATTGCTTGCCTGATGCTCGTAAGTTTACTTAGAAAAGCAGTTATGATTCACCAAAAGATTTTAAAAATAAAAGGGTAACCAAAAAGAAAATGTTTGATTATGAAGGCAGCGATCAACCTATAGAGTCTGTCAAAAGTCGGTATGAAACAGACATTTTTAATACCATTATTGATTCTGTGATAAGCAATATGAATTCAAGATTTATGTCTGTAAATCAACATTTTAGTTTTCTCTATGACTTAAACAAGTTAAAAATATCCCAAAAGTTCAAATACTGAAAAACTGTCAAGATTTACACACAGTCCTGCAAGTAGGTGAGAGAAGTAACCTCCAACCTTACGAATTATATGAAGAATTACAAAATATGATCTCAAATTTATCCATCACCATTACAGACGTGAAACATCTGCTCCAATATGTCATAGCCCATCTCTAATTATGATTGTATTCTGTCTCCATTTTAATCCCTCATCCTTCAGAGAGGAATGCCATCAATATTGTTCAATTTAGTGACAAGAGCACAGAAGATTTCCCTGTTATTTGCTATACTGATGGCAGTAAAATTGATGGAAGAGTTGGTTTCGCATTTGTTGTGTTCAGGTGTGGTGTTGAATCCGAGAACTTTCAATTTAGAATTCGTGATGAATGCACAGTTTTTGTAGCTGAACTTTTATGTTTAAATTTCGCCGTTAAATGGATCCCTGAGCAAAATAGGGTCATCTTAGAACATCTCATCTGTACTGACTCTCTTTCCTCCTTGGATTCTCTTAAATGTATTTCTTCATCTAACAATATAATCGTCGAGATCCAGAAGCAACTTAAAAGCCTAAGAGATAAAAACATCTCAATACATTTTGCATTTGTTCGCGGACACACGGGCGTTCTTGGAAATGAGCGAGCCGATTGGCTTGCAAAAGCTGCAACCAAGCGCAAAATTGACATTGACGCTAATATTCCTAAATCGTTTTACAAGAAGATCGCGAATGAAAGAGTGATGAAGTCTTGGAACCAAGAATATCTCATTTCTAATAAGGGGAGCATAACAAAGAAATTTTTTCCCACCATTAATAAGAGACTATCATGTTATCATTTTTACACTATCTAAAAATTAACCCAATTTCTCACTGGTCATGGTAATTTCAAAAGCTACCTGAACAAATTTAATTTAGCTCCTTCATCTTTCTGTGACTGTAATATTGGTGGCGAGGAAAATGTAGAACATGTGATCCTTCTGTGTTCCAAGTATGTCAGAGAGAGAAAGATCATAAAACTGGCGTTCAAGAGACTCAACATTAATTGGCCACCAAATTTTCACCAACTTCTTTCCACCAGAAATGCTTTCAAAAATTTCTGTAAATTTGTTGTAACTCTTTGTAATCCTTCTTAACTTCATTTTTTTAATTGTTTATTTCCCTTGAATGTGTGTTTAATATTTACTTCTGTAAGCCCCGTGTGATACTTTGTGGTGCACGGGGATATAATTGTTTTCAATAAAAAAATATGTCATAGAGAACGATTTGAGAGAAATTTTCTTAAATATTTACATTGTAATTTTGTCAATAATACCCATAAGTACAGCTTCCGCTGTGAGAGGAGCTTTTCAAAATGTAAATTGATGAAAAATTGAAAAAAATGGGTAAGGAAAGACTGTCCTCTTTGTCAGTTTTATCTATTGAAGCAGATATAGGGAAAGCAAAAGATATAGCGGTCAGTAAAACTAAAAGTAGAAAATTTCAGTTTCTTTAATTGTTTTGTAACAAATGGTAATTCTTTATCTCTCTCGTTCTTTATATTAATGCTTTTATTAATGCTTTATATTAATGCTCGCGCGCGCGTGCTTTTATTTCTAAAAATTAACTGTAATTTTAATTATGGAAAGTTCTGAAACTTTAGATGGCAATAGATAAGGAGATGGAATATTGATTTTGAAAAAAAAAAAATCCTGAGTTGTATGTGGCAAGAATTTCCGTGTTAAAACTGGTGCCCAACGTAGGGCCAAAGAACTACGATCCCGTAGACGCTGTGACGAAACGCCGCAGAAAAATGAAAATTTAACCGGCTCTATAAACCTTACTGTCCCGGAAAAAAAAGAAAATTACTGGTATTGCGCCGCAATCCTTCTAAAGGAAGAGAAAATCCCTGGAAATTGAGAGACAAAGTGAATCATCCTGACTTCAATTGTCTGAAGAAAAGAAAAAAAAGAACATCTATTTCCTGTTAAAAGTTTTGCAATAGTGTTTTGTGCATTTTTCATATACAAGTGATAGCAATCCTGCTACAGTGTGTTAGTGCTAGGGATAATTTTATTTTTTTATTCCATTGATTTTTTGGTATTCTTATTCAATGATAATTCTTAATTTTGCTGTATATTAATTTATTTCTTGTGATATAAAGTTTCCTGATTAATATTTTGTGAATTGCACATTAATAATTACTTTTTTGCTTGATATTTTACTGATTTCCTATTGAATTTAGGTAGCATTACATGCCTGATTATTTTAGTTTTGTTTAGTATTTTCATTGCATTGAATTTTTGTATCATTACAACTGATGATTCGTAAATTTTCCTTGTATTATTTTATTATTTGAATTAATGTTCCTTGTTGGTATTTTGAATATGTTATTAATTTATTTACCCGTTTTAATTGTTTTTTGAAGTGCATAATAATTTATAAGGTTTTAAAGCTAGCCATATTGTAAAGTGTATTTGCATATCTGTAAGAGCTTTGGTGGACAATAAGGCCTGGACCTTAGTTATTTATTTTATTTATTTGCAACTCCTAAATTTCTCAGTCATGTCATTTCTGGGAAAAGGGAAAAAGGCTGATCCCATTAAGCTTGCTATTGAATTAGGTGAATGTGAGTCAAATGGGGAAGAGCTAAAAATAATTGAATTAAGGGCAAAAATTTTAACAAATGATGCTTATAAGGAAGACCCTGAATTTGTGAAATGTATCTTTGAGGGAATCGTATCAAATAGGATAGACGAGGAAAACAAACAAAAAGAGCAAACACTGCGTGAATTTGAGCTGCAGAAAATACGACTGCAAATTGAGACCCAAAGAGTCGTAGGTCCACAAACACTACCCCAAACAAAAATTGAATTAAAAAAGTTGCTACCAACATTCAATCCTGAAGTTGATAACATGGACCTGTTCCTCACCTTATTCGAACGACAAATGAAGCTAATAGATCTCGGTGAAGATCTGTGGGTACTCTATCTCATTGGTGCCCTACCTAGTGATGTAACCTCCCTCATTGCCCATGAGCCTGAGGAGAAATGCAGAGATTACTCCCACATTCGAGGAATGCTTCTGCAACGGTTCAAAATAACCGCTGAAAAATTCCGGGAGCTGTTTTCACGTCACAGAAAAAACCCAAATGGGACGTGAAAGGATTATTATTTTGAAATCCGAGCATAGTTTGAAGGTTGGCTCGATGAGCTTAAAATTGATTCATTTGACGGATTGAAGAATTTGATGATTGCCGGTCAAATGAAAAAGAGATGCTCTCCAGAGTGTAAGATTCTGGATATCTGGGAAGAACTTATCACCCCAGAAATGTTAGCAGATAAGCTGGAAGCTTTTGACAACATCCGACGTTCCCTACCCAGTGGACCTAGGAGATACGTGAAGGCAAGTGAAATCGTAAATGATGGAAGACAGGTATCATTCAGGAAACCTGAACGCACTCCCAAAAGAGAATATTCCCATCAGGTGCCAAATGAGAGATCCCCTCTCAGATGCTATGATTGTGGGAAACAAGGAGTGATAAAATCTAGGTGCCCCACCTGCAACCTAAACGCCTCACAAAGAACAGACGTAGCAACCAATCACATCAATGCTTACACAGCTCAGACCAGAAGCCCTCGATTGACCCTAACCAACATAACTTTCTGTGGAATAAAGGGACGTGTATGTGCAGACACAGAATCTTCACATTCAATTGCTGGGGAAAGGATGTTCCAGATATTTAAGGATAAGGGACTCCTTTTCCAGGAAACCACATTAGCAATGAGCTTAGCAGATGGTCAACAGACCACAGGTGAGGTCCTCACAACCCAAGTAATGGTAGAAATTGAGGGGACGTCAGTCTTGACCAAATTCATAATTCTCCCAAAGGCAAAGGGAAATGGAACACTTCTAGGAACAGATTTCCTTAGTTCTGCTGGTTTGGTTCTAGATGTGAAGAATACTTGTTGGTACTTTTGGGACAATCCTACCCACAAGTATCCATTTGGTGAAGAATTGGACACCCCGTCCATAGTTGAGAAGATGTCCAGCAACACCTGCCAATTAAGAGAAGGGGAAGGTGAAAGTTTGACCTCTTTGTTTTCCCAGAAGGAGAAACTTAACCTCCTGTTGGAATCCTTCCAAAATGTCTTCGAACCAGGGGGAGAAGCAACAAATATCTTGGAGCACCACATTAACACGGGAAATAGTCCTCCTATCTCTGTACCCCATACAGAATGTCTCCTGTAAAGAACTGTCCTGACTGTATTAAATACAAAGCTTCAAATAAGAAGCTTTTCGGGCTATTACAGACACCTGTGCCAGCCCATCGTTTTGAAACTTTGGCCATTGATATCTTCGGGCCCCTACCTGAGAGTAAAGATGGTAAAAGATGGATCCTCATCATTGAGGATTGTACCACCAAGTGAGTCGAACTGTTTCCACTACCCAATGCCACAGCTAAAGAATGTGCCATTACCTTTATTGAAGAGGTTCCACTGAGGTATGGCATTCCTCGCCGCCTTATCAGTGACAATGGAACCCAGTTTGTGTCAGCAGTGATGCAACAAATATGCTACCTATTAAACATCCATCAATCCCTGATCCCTGTATACCATCCACAAGCTAACTCAGTTGAACGAAAGAATAGGGATCTGAAACCACAGCTGGCAATTCTCGTCTAAGACAAGCATGACTGTTGGTCAGAGAAGCTACTCTTCATCCGCTTTGCTCTCAATACAGCCAAATGCCAAACGACAGGACAGACGGCAGCCTTTCTGAATTTTGGTAAAGAGTTACGCACTCCAAGTGAAGTTGTTAATGATATCCGAGTCGTCATCCAGAATGATAATTTTGTGCCAGAGAAAACTCCCTATCTCAAGAAATTCGCTAAGTTTTCCACTCAGATTAGAGAAGTGGTTGAAGAGCAACAGGATAGTAGGAAGTTTTACGCTGATAAAAAGAGAAAAGCTGCTCCAACATATCAATCTGGAGAACATGTCTTTGTAGCATCACATCCGCTGAGCAACGCTGCGCAAGGAAGAAGTGCAAAACTAATGACACACAGAAACGGTCCCTACGTGATTTTAACACAAAGGTCACCATCATCTTACGAGATTGCTAGTCTTGATAATCCGGGGGTACCTCTTGGTGTTTACCACACCTATGCTTTAACTCCTTGTAATAATGACAAAGTAAAACCCCTTATTCCTCTTCGTAAAAATGGCCGTCCACCAAAGGTCCCACAGACTGTTGGTTCCTCGTTGGGACGCCGTCGAAACCAGAGGGGGAGGATGTAACAAATGGTAATTCTTTATCTCTCTCGTTCTTTATATTAATGCTTTTATTAATGCTTTATATTAATGCTCGCGCGCGCACGCGCGTGCTTTTATTTCTAAAAATTAACTGTAATTTTAATTATGGAAAGTTCTGAAACTTTCGATGGCAATAGATAAGGAGATGGAAAATTGATTTTGAAAAAAAAGTCTTGAGTTATATGTGGCAAGAATTGCTGACATTTTTTATTTCCGTGTTAAAGTTTCATTTTTTTTTTCATTATTGTTTAATGTTCCAATGAAATATGAGTAAAAAATCTTGTTTTTTCCTTTATGAATAAAAATTCCTCATGTATATATATATATATATATATATATACTCATGTCCATAAGTTAAGAATAATGAAGTTCAGGCAAAGAAAGGGACAGAAGCAAAACAAATTTGACTTATTTATAAAGTCTATTTATTAAACAAAAGGTAAAGAGCAAAAAAAGTGCTATATGTTTGACATAATTAATAAAAATTGCGATTTTTACTCCCTGTAGAAAATTTCAAAAAAGAACCTATTTACAAAAACATTATAACATGGTTAGTATGATGGTTAATACGGAGTATGTATCCCGGACGATGCAATACAGGCCTTACAACACCTACGCATGCTGAGTATCAAGCCATCAATCTGATCTTGGGGAATATTACACCACTCATCAAGCAATGCCCTCCGAAGTTCCGGTAAACAGGTGGGAGGGGGTTGACGGGCTGCAATTGATTGGCCAAGCATATCCCATAGATTCTCTATTGGATTCCAGTCCGGTGAGTATGCTGGCCAATCCATACGGGTGATATCCTCCGATTCAAGGCATTCGTCTACAATATTTGCACGGTGAGGAGGGATGTTGTCATCCATAAACAGAAATTCAGCACCCATGGTGCCCCGAAACAAACGTACACGTTGTTCCAGAATGACATCCCGATAGATGTAGCCTGTCATCGTTACACTCTGAACATGCAGGTCAGTTCTGGAACCAAGAATAATTCCTCCCCAAACGAGCTATCCTGCACCACCGTAACGGTGTCGTTCAATGGTATTCTCTTGGAGGTAACGGGTACCTGACGCTCTCCGTATGAAAGTCCGGTGAGAATCAGAGTGCAAACTAAACCTGGACTCGTCGGAAAACATCACACAAGACCAATGTTGTGGTGTCCACAATGCATGATCTCTACTCCAGGTTAATCGCAGGCGACAGTGAGTTGCGATAAGTGGAACACATCTGACAGGCGTACGAGCATATAGAACAATGTGCCCTAAGCGTCTGTACACGGTCTGCCTTGAAACCGTCGTACCGGTAGCTGAAGAGAGCTGACGAGACAGGTCTGATGCTATGCTCTGTCTGTTTCTTTTGGTAGTAACTGCCAAATATATACCGGTCCTCATTCGGTGTTGTAACTCGGGGGCAACCTGTGCTGTAACATCTACTCACATTACCATCATCTTGGAATCGTTGCCAAAGCCTGGAGATGACACTCTGGGCGATTCCAAGTTCCTCGGATACTTCCAGCTGGGTACGTCCACATTCCAGTCGTCTAATAATTCTACCACGTAAGAAAATCATCTAACTGCTTCCTTTGTGCCATAACTATGCAGTTATTCCACTGAAAGGCTTTTAAAGCGCTTGTGAACCTTTTTACTTCTTTGCCACCATTCCTTATATACCCCTCTCTTACACTCTCATCTTTGTAACGTACTATCCGCGCCATCTGGTGGTTTCCTGCAATTTGCATATTCTTCTTCAAGATGTGTGTGATAATTCTACACACAGGTGAAATTTTAATTTTAGAGTTCAATTTCTGTGTGATTCTGAATTATCCTTAATTTATGGACTTGAGTGTATATATATATATATATTTACTCCCTCTTCTTACGTCATCATAGGGCATCGCGACATATATCTTGCCCACATTAAGTTCAGGTCTCGTGCCACCACCACTGGCTGCAGACAGCAGTTTTTTATTTTTTTAAAATAAATGTAGCATACAATTATTCAACAAATCAGATTGTCACAAAAAACCAAAAAGTTTTGTCGAGCACAAAAAAGAAAATAGATATTTCTCAGCCATATTTGTTGAAAGGCTCTGCCATTGGAGTATAGAGCATAGCCTGCCCTCTAATCTACTATCACTGATTTTTACAAAGAAACGGAAGCAGGACAATTATGTCTCAATTTCTGAGAAGTAACTTTGGAATTGCTTAGCATGAAACAGAAAGACCATTTTGTTACTGAACATCACGCAAAAAGTTCTAAATCTTTTATATTTGGAAAATCGGATGCACATCATCTTGGGCCTATAACACAGGGATGTTGTGTCAGAAGAATACTAAAAAGAAGTGTTTCGAGTGCGAGAAAAGATAGAATGAGAAATGCTTTCTTAAATATCAAAGACAGTAGGAAAAATCTCAAAACATAAAAACTCAAATCAATAATATTTTTTTGACTTTATTTCTTAATTTAAAGAATTTTGGTGTGTTTATATCTTTAGTTTTTCCTCTATATTACCTTTCTGTGAAAAATTTTAATATTAAGATTATTTGTCATTTCATTTACCATATTAATACTTTTCCTGTTGGAGTGTAATGCCAATAACCAATTGTACAATTTTTTGAATGCATAAATTCTTACTTAATTTTTTTAAAAATTGATAGGGTAGCTTAATTTTTGGTGGGATCTGAGTAATGTGATTAAAAGTTTAATCACTACTTCTCATAAATTATGTACAAAAAACAAATTTTGAACGTAAATATCAGTAATCCAATTGTTTTAAAAATCCTATAAAAAACTAAGTGTTACAAACGGCCATATTTCATTTATGAAGCATGCTATAAATCGATTAAAAAACTGTTTTAAGGAATTTTTTTCTATCCATCTTATATTTAAATTTTAATCTAAATTTAATCAATGTACAGTTTGTGCTGTTTTTTTTATAGCGAGGCGTTTAAAAGGTTAAGTTACCTTTTTCAGGTCATTTGTATCTTGAGGACAGGTCGATATGTTTCCTTGCGACTACTTTTCCAATAAATACTTTGTCTGTTTCAAATGAATTATATTTTACTGGCCACTGTATTCTGTCAATTATTTCACTTTTTCGGGAATTAAACAACGAGGTTTGCATGATGTGGTTCAGCATTATAATCCACAGATAAAAAAAACCAGATCCACAGGCCACTTTGAAAAGTCTTACACTGTGAAAAACCGGTATTCAGAACGGAGTACAAAATACTCACTTTTGAATACGTCACATACTCAAAATAGCTCCGATGCAAACATACTCAAATTTGAGAGTAGCCCATTCTCATCTTTGGCAACGAGTACTTACTCAAAATTGTAAACATCACATACTCATTTTTAAACCTGTTACTGGATCAAATTTCAGAATATAACAGCAAAATAATTGTGTAATGCACTCATTTATGAGTTTTTATGTGTCAAATATGAGTATGTATGGTATTTATTTTCGATACTGTTGTATCCAATACGAATTTTTAACATAAAAATATACATCAAATCAAATTTAAAGGGATCTAAATATGTGATACTTAAGTTGTAAATTTCATTTTTTCCATCTTATATATTATTTAATTTACATTTTATGGAGTTTTTACCACTTAACTTCAAAAATCTGAATTTTTTTTTGCATTTATTGTGTTACAAAAAGATAGTTGCGTATCATCGCAAAAGTGCCAGCGTTTAAGATAATTCGCCAAGTTCAAGATAATTCACCATGTCTTTTACATGCTGAATGAACAACCCTGCACTTCGTTTTATATAATGTCGCCAATATTTTTGAGGTGATAGGCAAGTTCCAACAAAAATATAATTTTTAGTTTTAAAAATGCAACTGCTATGTGATCATAAACTATTATTTTTGAACTTATACCGCAAATTTAAATCTTTGAAAATTGCAAAAATAGATTCGATGCAATAGTTAAACAAATGTGTAAAAATTTGGCTCATTAAAAATTATATGTATATTTCTAGGAGCAATATATTGTCTCTTTAAAATCCTATACAAACAGAAAATTAACTTTTATTTAAAATCGGTCTTGCAATCTGTATCTTGGAAACATTATTCATTAAGAAGTGTCTGGGAAACATTACGATGAATAACAGACTTTTAATATTAAACATTTCTAAACACAAAGTAAGAAATAAATAGTTTCTTTACATATTACGCAACATCAAAAGAAAAAAAACTTCAAAAACTTAGAAACCCGACTAAAATAAGTCTCATTAGGCCCCCAGGCGAGTAAGTATTTTTTTTATCAATTGTTTTGTTTAAATCGATACATGCATAACCTCTACTCTCAACACTCATCAACCGAGCTACTGGGACTCCCTTTTAATCCATCCAGATGGAAATAAAAATGCATTGTAATTTTTGTTACAAATCAAGCTCACTTTTATATTAACTGATTTTATACTCTATCACCAAAGAAAACAAACAGTGTAACTTTTAAGTTAATTTTTTTTAAATCAAAAATTAAAATATTTAAAAGGTTTAGTCCTTAGAAGAATGTAAAAGCAACTAAAACAGTAGATTTTTACTTGTACAAAACATTTAAAATGCACAAATTTTTAACCAACTGGAAAGAGTTTTTAGATAAGTTTTCAGTGCCCATTTAGAAAAAAAATAACATCTAAGGACCAGTCGAACCATAATCTACCCATTTTACTAGTGTACAGCATTTTTTCTAATGATTCACTGTAAACAAGAAAAATTAAACTAACCGAAACATATTTTTGAAATATTTATTCTGGAAATTGTACACACATACATATGAGACATTTAAAAAAGACAAAAGAATACCAGTATGATTTTTGAAGCAACATGCCGCTATGAATTATTTTTTATTGAATTTTTTTAAACACTTATCTAGAATCAATAGTATCAATAACTCCATCTTTATTTGTACAGCATAGCTTATATTTTTATGTAATATACATCAAATCATTTTTAATATAGGAAGTTCTAATGTTTAAAGGAACATATAATTAAACATATATATTTTTTATTTTTATCAAATCAATAGCATGTCTTACTAAATATAAGTGAAAATGCCTTTCAAGCAGTGTTTCAAATAAATTACATGTTAGGATATATGAGTCATCTAAATTACATACTGAAGAATTTATAGATAGCTGGTTCTGAGAGGAATCTTAAAAGTTTCCTCGTTAGAGTAAAACCTCTGCAAATGCTGTTCGTAATTATGTAGTTTTCTAAACGATAATTTACAAAATTTAGCATAACAAATGTAGTACCATGCTTCTCCCCCCCTCGTATGACTATTTTGAATAGGACGACAAAGACTACGATGTGAAGGAAATGGTCTTTGGTAAAAAGTATGAAATTTGTAGAATATTTTTTATCCATAAAATATATATAAAAGATAAAAAAAATAATAAAAAAATAAAAAAGAGAAAAAATTGAAACTGCAAAATTTAAAATAAATTGTAATTAGAAATATTAAATAAAAATGAAGATTTTGCTTACAAGTAGAAATGAACTAAATGCAAATTTAAAATAAAGCATTCATATTTTAGAAACATGGTTAAAGACTTTTAAAAACAATTTTCTAACTAGTACACATGAAGGCATGTCTTGCTGAGTGAGAGAGTATTAACGTGGCTGTTCAGCTACACAAAGGCTTTGGGTGATGGACCTCGTAATCTTGAACTGTGGCCAGGTGAACGAGGATGACACCTGTGCTGGTACCCCTCTTCTTCTAACTATCACACTACACCAGCAGGAGGGCGTTTGAGCTGTCGACAGATTTAATGTGTGCATCGCTCCCCTATACAGCAGGGCAGGTCTTCAGCAGCACTAGGCTCGAACTCATGACTCGTCAGTCCGTTACTTTGACCACTAAGCTACCGTGGTCACCAAGTAAATGCTGAAACTCACATTTATAAAAACTACTGTTCAAAAAATACCTCACATTGGAACAATATATATATATATATATATATGTATATATATATGTATATATATATGTATATATGTATAGATATATGTATATATATATGTATATATATATGTGTGTATATATATAATGTATATATGTATATATGTGTGTATGTATATATATATATATATATATATATATATATATATATATATATATATAATAATAAATTCCCCTAGCATCATTTTAATTAAATCTTTTTAATAATATTCAAATAAACTTTTAACTATTTGGTTTTAAACTAACACCCTGATCTTAATCGTAACCGAATAATATTATTACATCATAAATCCCTTTCCCGCCCATTGTAACCAATCAGAGCTCTTATTACAAAAATATCACCCGGTTCATTAGGGGTTTGGTTGGTAATACTTATTACAGCCAAATTGGTTTGCTCATTATTCACTATTTTAAAAACAGATCTGATAATCATACAGAAATTAAAAATTTTATTTTCACTTAAAAATTTGAAGTATCAAAAATAAAAATACCAAAATATAAAACTGAAATTTCAACTAAAATCAAAACCTTTGCAGCTTTTAATTATTAAATTCAAATATCAAACATTAAAGTATTTAAATTTCTTATTTCAATATATATTGTTTTATCATAATTAAAAACATGTATTGCAAAACTATTAAAAATATGTCAACTAATTTTTCATGAAATGTTAAGCATAAAAATATCAAAGATCAGAATCACTTTTTTTAAAAAAAAAATCATACTTATAAAATTTGCAATATGAAAATAAAATTATGAAAGTAAAATTTCTTAATATATGAAATACATTTTAAAATAAATCACCAAAAACCACAGGATCCACAACCGTTGAGAAACAAAACGAAACCCCGCTGAGCTCAGCATTCACCCTTTCAATTTAGTAACACTCATTTTAAATATTTTTCACTTTTCTGTTGACGGTTGCACTTTTTGACGAAACACGAACAAGAAACTGTTATTCCATTATTCACAGCACTTTTTGGATGAATTTGATGAAAACGAAGCTGTCTAGCACAAACTTGAATGGGGATTTCCCCCTGCTTAACGAAGTAGTTGAAAACATCAGGAATTTTAGTAAACGGAGTAATAAAGGGTTTTTCCTTTGTTTCCTTGGGACGTTATTTCTTGAAGTTGAACACGTTATTTCTTATTTTCATGCACATCTTCGCGGCAGGAAACTATCCTTGTCAATTTTTGTCAAGTATTGCAGTAGTGTTGGCCGGTGTTGGTTTGTTGTCGTATCTTGTTTAGTGAAAACAGCTTCAGAATAACTTTTCATCTTTTTATTTAGAAGCACACATAGCGTAACTAGTCAATCACTTTTCTATTTTACATCTATTTGTTAAGAACACGTAAGCAGACACATATAACAGAAGCGACATCTGGATGGACACAGCACAAAGACAAAGATGGCTGCAGTTATTTATATTCTTACTAGGACGTTTACATGCTGACGGTAAGCAGACCAAGAAGACGATTACACAAGATTTTTGCTTTTATACCAGCAGTGCAAGCGCGTGATTATTACGTAATAAATTTAGTAGTTCTAATTGGATAGAATGGGCAGGACAGGGACTTCAGACTAGCCGATTACGATTAAGACTACAATGTTATTTTTAAGCCAAAGAATTAAAGTTACTTTAAATATTAGTACAAAGAGTTAATAAAAAGGATACTAGAGGGAATTATTACATATATATATATATAGGGGAGCTAATTTGTTGTCAGTACACTAAGCGCCAAACGCCTTTTAAGCGTGGTTTTGAAATCACTGCAATAAAATTTTGGCATCCAATAGTTTTCAATCCAAGGTAGTGGTCTCACAATTTTGGTCTAAGAACTCAACATGTAAAAAATTTAGTAGAATGGCTTATTCCTGACAAAAGAGAAATTACATTAATTTTAAAAGAAGCAAAAATGTTAAGTACTATTACTATAGAAAACCAGTTAGAAAAATATAAGTACCAGGATTTAAAGAAATAAAACACAAAGTATTTATAAATGCAGGGAAAAGAAGCAGAAAAAAATAATAACTGTTAAAAACTAAAAAATTTTCAAACCCAAAAAAGAAATCACTATCAGGAATCAAAAAGATTAACGGTGAAATGTTGTGAATCTGATTCCTTAAATGTATTATTAATAAATTCGAGAGATGTGAATATGTTGAAAATGTAATTCGAATAATTTTAAGTGTATCCAAAAATTCAAGTTTTAATTGTGTGAATTTTATTGACCGGAACGTTTAAAAATGCATTCATTAAAAACAAAGTTGAAGTGAAATTATACACTTTGCTGTCTCTCTCTCTCTCTCTCTCAGTGTGAAAAAAGAATTATTTCTAATAGATTTTCTATCGTGGCCACATGCAAATTTGCATTTTAAACATCTGCAATAAAACATACAACCGTCAAATTCTATAACCTGTCTATAAACTATTTTCATTTTGCTGCCATGCGTATCACATTTCATGATTGCCAAAATAAGCAAATTCTCAAACTAGAATAGGAATTAAAAAATATATATATATTAGAAAACAAAGACAAAGTGCGAATTTGGTAATCCTTTTAGTCCATAAAAATTGAAAGCGGAGTGGCAATATTCCTTTAAAAAATATCTTAGTACTCACCAATAACATTTGAACTCCCCATTTATGAATAAACGGCAGAAGACTAAAAATACAATCTAGATAACGGGAAGCATAGAAATGTTTAAGTTTGTGAAAAACATCTTAAAATCGTCTGAAATTAATGAGGATACTGCAGTAAACATAAATCAATAAAAAAAATTCATTTTAATATCCTAGAATAATAATATCAAACAATACACACAATAAATAATAAAATAAAATTGCAAAACTGAATAAAATTAAAAAATAATGGATGGCGACCACAGAACCAAATTTAAATGAATTGGTAACCGTATTGTAATGTTATCATCCAACTTGACAACTGTCAACAACAACACTTGGTACGCAGTGTTCCAAAATCAAATTAGAATATTGATTTCAATACTTAAAAACTAAAAACAACAAGCCGTCTCCTTTCCCCTCCAACCTGAAATGTAAAAAAAAAAGTTATTTAAGGATGGTTTCTATACATGTCTTGTTTTTCTGCTTTTGTAATTCCATGGAAGAAAACTTGATATTAAAAGTCGACAAGTATAATTGAATATGAATAAGTATTATAATAATTTTCTGAGATACAAGTATCTTTCACTTTTTTCACACTGAAATAATCGAGGGACAGCTTTAGGAATTAGTTTTCAACGTCTCATTATCTAAAAAGAAGAAACTTTCTTCATATATGCTTTAATTTGTTAAAAAAATATTTATGTCAATAAATATATTTTTTCAGCTAAAACAGTAGAAATAAAAACACCAAAATCTTGATCTACGTCAAAAAAATGCAAAACCTATAATTGGAAAAAGAATGGCTTGCTTTATTATTATGGTGCTTCCTGTATGTCAAACGAACAGATTTCTTGCGTGTTTCGGCTCATGTGCAACATCCATGCACACTAAAGTTTTTGTACCAAAGCTTTATTCAGTTTTGGTTCTTACATATTATCGCAGCTATTTTCTCGAGATTATATGAAATGAAGCACATTGTTGTGTCAAAAAAAATTAGCATATGGAAAATCAGGGTTGCCAACTTCGCAAATTATTTTGAATGTTGGCATTGTTGCGATAATATGTATAAGTACCTAAATTTCTCTACCTTCCTTTACCTCGTTCATTACCAGTAGATTTCCTCGCTGTTAAGCCTAACTCCATTTCAACTACTGTAATAAAATACGCCAAAATTTAGGGTTTACAATAATTCCAAATCCAGATAACATCGGTAGGATCACGGACTCAGAAAGGTGAAAATAAAATCTCACATTATCAATCCCTGAAGTGATCACATACATATTATCATGGTCCTGAACGGATAAATAAATAAAAGCGTAAAACAGATTTAATCGGGATAAATATCAAGAATCTGATATAGATTTCATTCATTTTCATCCAAATAAGCAAAACACTGGTTACATTAAATGTGTGCTATACACCAGAATATCAATATGTTGTGAATTAAAACGAACTTTGATTGGGCTTGTGTCTTTATTATTATAAAAATATTAGATTAATAAGATTTATTAGAAAAATCACAATAGTTTTTAATCAAAGCAAAGCATTATAGTCATGGAAGTATAGCCTTTCTGCAGTGGCGTAACGTACACCCCCATATTGCGGAGAGCACAGGGTCTTAGGGAGTCCAAAGCCACCAAGTACCTACCCTTTGTAAAATCTAACTTGGGGGCCCAAAACCTGACTTTGCAGGGGCCTAAATGTTCTCTGTAGCGCCACTGCCTTTTTGCACTATGTTATAAGATAAATCGGTACTTACATATTATGGCAGATTTCTTGCGTGTTTCCGCTCAAATACAACATACCTGCATGCAGAAGATTTTGTACCAAAGCTGTGTTAATTTTTGGAACTTACATATTATTATAATAGTTTGGGTCACATTATATGAAATGAAGTACACATGGTACGAAATGAAGCAAGTATCATGGTCATGAAACTATAGCCTTTCTGCAGTGGCGTAACATACAACCTCATATTGCGGTGGGAGGGCCCAGGGTCCTAGGGTCCTCAAAGCCTGACAGCCACCAAGTACATACCCTTTGTAAAATCCAACTTGGAGGCACAAATGTTCTTCGTTATGCCACTGCCTTTCTGCACTATGTTATAAGATAAATCTGTACTTACATATTATGGCAACAGCGTTCAAGATAACTTGCCAAGTTAGTAGTACCAATTTTACATGTGGGTTATGCGCTGAATTGACAATCATGTGTTTCGTTTCATATAATGTTACCAAAAGGCTGTGATGATATGTAAGTATTGTGATAAATCTAATTTAAACAATGCAGATCAATTATTAATAAGACAAAATACTCATTAAATATTAGTAGTTAAGTAGATTTAATTTTTATACGTAATGTCTACTACCAAAAAGTAAAAAAAAAGTTCTTGAAATATATTATGCTCAATTTTACTAGCTAATTTTACTCATTCTGTAATTTCTGTTCAGTTAATTTGGATTATTTCAATATTCGAAAATGAGAGTGAAAGGAATCATAAAATAAGAGTGTTGAAAAAAAATTGTTGTGAAACTCTTAAATAATTTCTTCAGGGGAACCTTTAAGACATTTTCCACAACTTAATTAATAAGCTAAAAAAGTATACTTTAAAATTTTCAAGAAATTAATCTCTTAAAAAGATTAATAATTGTCAACAAAAACTTATATAGTAAAAATATAAATAAATCCTGAATTTTTGGTATTGATTAGGATAAAATGGGTTGCCTAAAGTTTTATTTATTCCTACATTCAAAAGCACCTTCTACTAACAGCAATAATTGATAAAAACTTAATACCATGTTCAGTCAATTGGTAAAACCATATTGAATACTGAAACATGCTAATGCTACAATTCATACACACACACACAAGCACATTTTACTGCAAAACAATAGTTTTATTTATGTAACATAAAGGTCATTGGTTGACCACCTTTCAAAGCAGAATTTAAAATGGTGTTTTGGTAGTTGGCTATGTGTAATGCTATAGACAAAGCTTTTCACTTTTGGGTTAAAGTGTAGAATAGGGAGCCCTTTGGATTCAGCGACCGGAATCGATCGCCAAACAACTTAATTAAATGCATTACTGATAACTTTATAAATATTTTTCTTTATTTCTCATTAATATTTGTTTATTTTCATTGTAAAATTCAACTTTGTAATTTCTCTTAACAACTATCGCTAAATTAAGTTGCTAGGTGCTTAATTTCGGTTGCTAAAAATTTACTTCGCCCCCCGCTATTTCCACACTTAAACCCAGGGTGGGTTTAAAAGAATGTTGCTTACAAATGAATTTAGTTTTGACTTGAATAAATTAAACAATATGACTTATGAATCAAGTAAATTTCTTTTTAAATAATCCACCAAAATAAAGTAAACATCCCATGTACCCTATCGCTTAATTGGCAGTCAACTATGCAGAGAGTGTAATTAGTAATTTTACCAACTTATTTAACTTATCTTATATTAAAAACAAATCATGTACTTACAAATAAGAGAAAATCAGTTAAGTAAAACAACAACAAATAATCAAGTACTCATTTTTAATATGTGTTCCTCCGCGTGTAACGTGGTAGATACGAAATATAGTTCGGAAGATTTAAGAGAATTAAAATGGTTGTTGAACCCTACTTTTGAAAATATGTAGCCAGTCTATTTAAAGAGTTTCTGTAATCCTGAATATGTTTTATAATTTGACCGAGAGCCTTAATTAACATTTTGGGATGTTTTGAGTACATGTAACGAATCCAATTCGATCAAAGCATGCGGTCAAATGTGATACAAACCTAATCCTTTCGAAATGAGTATGTTTTTTTTCTGCGTATCCATAGGTTTCTAAGGTTTGATCTCTGTAGCAAGGGTAGAATGCAGTGATTCTGAAGCTTTTCTTGGCTGCCATAAACTTGTGGCGGCAAAATAAGTTTAAAAGATTCTTATTTATCTGTATAGCTTATGTACTAATTTAAATTTTAAATAAATTAATTTATACGAGAAAGACAACAAAACGTTTGTTGAAAAAATTAATTAGGAGAATACATTGAATGCAACATTTGAGTTGGATGGTTTTTGATAGTTTCTTTTATATTTTTTCGTTAAAAAGATCATGATACTGCATTTAAACATGTATTACATGACATCTACATTTAAAAGTCTCGATCTTTTTTCCATTTTTAAATTTGTTAATACTGAAAACCCGAATTCAGGCAAATAAGATGTCGAAAATCATAACAGTATTTTTCAAGCCTTTTTAACTATTACGAGATAATCATCTCTAATTTTAATCCAAAATGAATTAATTTACTCTTTGGAATGTTTTGAAATTGAATATAGATTTTATCACAGAGTGAAATTATAGTTATTCCTCTTCATTCAAAGTTAATTCATATACCGATGAATCGTAATCACAAATAGACTACGAGCCAAATCAATTATTTTATTACCATCTATCCACGAAAGGATAAATCAAATATATAAAACTAATATTCTTAGTTTATTTCTATAAAACTGCCGAATGATTTCGTTCCGAATTTTTTTTTCTCAGAGCATAATTAGTAATTTCTAAAAAATTTGGCGGCACACAACAAAAGTTTTGCGGCACAGTGGTTGAGAATCTGGGGTGTAAGGGCGTATATCCATTGATCCCTGTTACTCCCTCTGCCATAACTCCTGTAGTACCGAAACGGGTATATTCCATGATGTTGGATGGGAAATCTCATGTTTTTACGCCCTTCAAATGAAAGAAAACTTTACCTTTAGTGTTATAAGCTAAACCTTGATTCGACAATAAACAGATGAACTCAATGGCGCAGCGGAGAATATTAGGGACCATCCGCAAGGTCGTTTTGGGCCCCAATGGGTCAAGTATATACTTGACGTCAGTCAGGCTTTGAAACCCTAAGAATCCAGGGGTCCTCACGATGTGGAGTTTGCGGGTGGTTTACGCTACGCCACTGAATGCACTGTGCAATCCCTTTTCTAAGAAGGCACTGAAACACACACCGGTTTTCTGGCTTAAACCCTGTTTTTATTAAGAATTCTGTACGCAGTTTGCCATAATACAACGGTTCCAGTGTTACCTGCAAGCTCTGAATTTAATTGCTGAATTATAACTTTCCTGTTACGATGGGTTGTGATACGTTTATAGCCTTTTTCTGGCCTCCTTCCCACAGTTCTGAAATTGCTTCCACATCTGAGAAAGACCGACTGTCTTGAATTATTCCCGCATCTCACTGTTGCCATGACTGCGTACTAGTGGCGCAACGGAGATCATGTGGGCTCCACTGTAAAGTAAGGTTTCGGGCCCCCAAGTTGGATTTTGCAAAGGGTTGGTAGTTGTACTTTACTCAGGCTTTGGGCCCCCTAGAACCCTGCCCCTACCCGCAATGTGGGAGTGTACGTTACGCCACTGCTGCCTACCACCTTTCTAAACGGGTGATAGAGTATCGCTTCCCGGAGATACTTCCAAACGGTACTTCGGATGCATAGAATATCTCTTTGAATCCTCATATAAAGATATCAAAAATTGCATTGCAGAAATTCATAGAGATATTTACTTCAGCAAAGCACTTAATTCATCAACGGATGACGTAATCCCTTGATCTACATATCAGGGCTTCGTTCTCTTTTTGTTAGTTAATGCTTATTATATTTATTACGCATTCATTGAATAAAATTAATTATATCTATAGGATATTTCATACAATATAATTATTTCATTATTTTAGGGTATATAAAGATAATGTTGTCCATAAGTATACAAATACTTTCAAGTATACCTATTCTTCGTAGAGGTAAGATCAAAAATAGGAAAATCGTGATAGAAGAATTAAAAAAATTAATGAGATAAAATTTAGTCTATGTTTTGAATAATTTTAAGTAAATTGCAAATTAAACTTCAGAAGGAATGATGATTGAATATTAACGTCACACTGTTCAGCTACA
This sequence comes from Trichonephila clavipes, assembly GCA_019973935.1. NCBI lineage: Eukaryota > Metazoa > Arthropoda > Arachnida > Araneae > Nephilidae > Trichonephila > Trichonephila clavipes. The sequence continues at coordinate 616,796 of BMAU01000193.1, read as the reverse complement.
CGAGGGCTTTTGGCGACGGACCACGTAATTTTGAACCATGGTCAAGTGACGTAGATGACACCTGAGCTGGCACTCCCTCTCCTAACAACCACACCACTGGGAGGACGTTTCAGCTCTCGACAGATTTAACGTGCATCGCTGTCCTACACGGTGCGTCTTTAGTAGTACTGGGCTCGAACTCGTGACAAGGCAAGCCACGATCCGATACCTATACCACTCGGCTATCGCGGCCACAGAAAGAATGATGAAGTCAAATAAATAAATATAAATGAATATATATTAACTATTTAATTGTTATGGCTCACTCCATTGAATACTCAGGACTCAATCACAACACAGTTTTTAGTGGACTGGTGTATATTTATTTCTCGCAACTTCTTACATTCACATCAGAATTGCTGGGCATGCACAGTTCAGGCAGCGCTGTTGCGCTTGCGCAAACAATAATTGCATAATTATAAAACGTATAAAATTTCCTATACATAAAAATTCTTCATTCTTGGAACAAAATCAACTAAATAATCCTACATGCAGAATATTAAGATTTTGGAAGAGACCATTCTATTCTTATAATTATGTTGAATGACTACTTAATTAACCCCTTCCCCGTTTTTCCCGAGCTGAACTCGGGCAGGCGAAATGTACCATCCTGGCTCATCCCGAGTGTTGCTTGGGCACTTTGAAATTTTCCCGAATTATTTCACATGTTCTTTTTATGGTTTTGAAGGCTTTTGTTTACTTTTCTGGCTACTAGATGATAGCACTGTACAGTGTTTTCAATTGTAGATTTAAGATAAGAGTAAGCGTCACACATTTTCTGGTGAAAGTCCAGATGTCTGTGTCGTGAATCAGTGAGTGCTTGCATAACTAACGTCTTGTTTTATTTTTCCGAAATGGCTTGCGCGGGATATATTGATTCTGATGCCAGTGAATCCAATGCAGATGATGATTTTGGAAGTGAATACCGTATAGACAGTTCAGAATCTGATTGTTCAGATTTCGGTACTTCAGAAACAGAAAGTGATTCTGATTCAGAAAGCTTGAATTTATATTTCAACAAGACCCAGGACTAAATTTTTGCCCTGACAGTGACGGCATTTTACAGTTTTTTTAATATTTTTTTGATGATGGAACTCTACAAGTTATATATAATGAAACAAATCATTATTCTTCTCAGTATTTGGAAAAAAATGAATCGAAAAAGAAGGTAAGGAGAGAAACGAATCCTACTGTCCATATTGCGATGTGTGCAGTACCGTGTTTTTGATTGTATCATACACGATCAAATTTTGATTAATGATTTCATAATCATGTATGTAAATGCAAAGGGTATAAATAAAATTGAATTCAAGATGAAAGCTAGGTATTCAAAGCTTTATAGTTAGTGTGAATTGACTCCAAAGTCTAATGAGTTCTGCCGTACAGAAAGCCAACTATACAGGTAAATTACTCATTTGTTTAAATTGATTTTTTTACATTAATTTTTAGGAAATTTTGTATGAGAATCATGCTATTATATTTAACAAGCTATGTATGAATGAAAATAAGCATAAAAATAGTGACATTATTTGACCCATAATCCCGAAATAAAATGAACCCGGAAGGGGTTAAGCACACACACAATCAATAATAAGCACTCAATTGATCACTCACTTTGCGCGATCAGATTTCTGATTGGGGATTGAAACGTTTCTAAGTACAATTGAAATACAATAAATAAATAAAAATTATTATTAACTAAGCTTTTTCTTGTAACAAAAAAATAGGCTTTTTAATAATTTTTTTTTTCGAGAAACACAACTTCATTTTCTGTAAAGTGAATTTTTCCTTCCTATTAATTATGAGACCGTGAAAACTACTTATAGTAATCAGTTTTTCTCTTGAAGAACCATTTTCGAAACTATGGTAAATGTGCATTCAGAGAGTTTTAAAAATAATAGATTCAAAACAATATTTTGGGAACGTAAATTAAAGTTACTCATAAATGATAATTTTTTTATTCAGCCATAGCGGGTGCTTAAAACATGTATTCACAGATTTCGGGATATCCATTTTAACGAGGAAATACTCTGCTCTGACTCAAATGCATATCAAGCTCATTATTTTATAGGGTGAATTTTTATTACAGAAGAAAACTTAATTCCAACATGTCATCTTTTCTTTACCTCCTTTAAGATCAAAATACAGTCTATGAGCAGCCAAGTTATTAATATACACAAAACCAGATTTTACTCTCTAATATCTTTTTCAACTTAAGAAGAAGAAGAAGAAAGATTCAACTTCATTTAACTTCTTAAATAAAGAAATCGGTTCGCGTGCAGTTTGTTTATTATCTATTTTTCGATTCTCAATTTTTTTATTTATTACCTTTCGTGTTTCTTTTAAGTCTAGTCATAAATCGAGTTTGATTTGATTTCCAATTTATTTTTTAGCAACTTTGCCTTTTTATTAAGCCATGTCATTCACATTTCTATTTTATTTAGTACAATTTTATTCTATTCTTTCGATTCTGATTCTTCCTGGACATCTCTATACCTTTATTTTACAAAAAAAGTTGATTCATACAAATTAATTGAGAACTGAAGTGAATTCTCTCTTCTAATTCATAACATATATGTGTAAACCATCATCGCCATTTATATAAAATATTTATTCTTAGATAAAATTAGAGAGAAGGACTGAACTTTTCTCAGAGCAGCTAACCCAAACATTTATTGGGGTTCACTCAGTTTGTATTCAGATTTAGTTATTTGTTTGAGTGAGTTAATTTAGATTCTGTATTTTTGTTCCCCATTCTATTTAACTGATGGATGTTTCCCTCTGAAGGTAGTTTTCATTCGGAAGATGAAATGTTCTGGTAAAAATCAATTAAAGAAAAGAATGAGTTTTTTAACACTCCAAGTTTTAAAACTATTTAAATTGCTTCAGTATATGTAAATTTTTTTAAAGTAATTGTTAAAGGTTTTACTAAAATTTTAAAACGTGCTTGAATAGTTTTTAAAATTTCATATTTCACAATTCACAAAATTCAACTCTGTATCATAATTATAATTTACAGTAATACTTCTAGAGTAAAGAAAAATATGTGTGCTTAAGGATATATCTGCTCGAAACATCCTCTTAAAAATATTCTTTGTTCTTTTATTATCAAAAGGAAAAGTAGCCTAATCCATACATTTCCTTTTTAGAAGAATATTTCTTATATATATATATCTTTATATATAAAAATCTTCTGTGCGTGTATTTGTCACTAAACTCCTCCTAAGCGGCTGGACCGATTTCGATGAAATTTTTTGTGTGGGTTCAAGTAAATTCGAGATTCGTTTAGATTCACAATTCAGTCCAATATCACAATTACACTCATGTCCATAAATTAAGGATAATGCAGTTCAGGCAAAGAAAGAGACAGAAGCAAAAAAAATTTGACTTATTTGTAAAGTCTATTAAACAAAAGGTAAGGAGCAAAAAAGATGCTATATCTTTGACATAATTAATAAAAATTGCGATTTTTACTCCCTGGAGCAAATTTCAAAAAAGAACCTATTTACAAAAAACAGTATAACATCGTTAGTATGATGGTTAACACGGAGTATGTCTCCCGGACGATGCAATACAGGCCTAACAACGCCTAGGCATGCTGAGTATCAAATTATCAATCTGATCTTGGGAATTATTACACCACTCATCAAGCAATGTCCTCCGAAGTTTCGGTAGACAGGTGGGAGGGGGTTGACGGGCTGCAATTCATCGGCCAAGCATATTCCACACATGCTCTATTGGATTCAAGTCCGGTCAGTATACTGGCCAATTCATACGGGTCATACCATCCGATTAAAGGCATTCGTCTACAATGTTTGCAGGGTGAGGACGGGCGTTGTCATCCATAAACAGAAATTCGGCACTCATGGCACCTCGAAACAAACGTACATGCTGTTCCAGAATGACATCCCGATAGATTTGGCCTGTCATCGTTACACTCTGAACATGCAGGTCAATTGTAGTACCATGAATAATTCCTCCCCAAACGAGCCATCCTGCACCACTGTAACGGTGTCGTTCAATGGTGTTCTCTTGGTGGTAACGGGTACCTGGCGCTCTCCATATTAAAGTCCGGCGAGAATCAGATTGCAAACTAAACCTGGACACGTCGGAAAACATCACACAAGACCATTGTTGTGGTGTCCCCAATGCATGATCTCTACTCCAGGTTAATCACAGGCGACAGTGAGTTGTGGTAAGTGGAAAACATCTGACAGGCGTACGAGCATATAGAACAATGTGCCCTAATCGTCTGTACACGGTCTGCCTCGAAACTATCGTAGCGGTAACTGAAGAGAGCTGACGAGTCAGGTCTGATGCTGTGATCCGTCTGTTCCTTTTGGCATCAACTGCCAAATACCGGTCCTCATTCGGTGTTGTACCTCGGGGGCAACTTGTGCAGTAATATCTACTCACATTGCCATCATCTTGGAATCGTTGCCAAAGCCTGGAGATGACACGCTGGGTGATTCCAAGTTCCTCGGATACTTCCAGCTGGGTACGTCCACATTCCAGTCGTCCAATAATTCTACCACGTAAAAAATCATCCAAATGCTTCCTTTGTGCCATAACTATGCGGTTATTCCACTAAAAGGCTTTTAAAGCGCTTGTGAACAATTTTTCTTCTTTGCCACCATTCCTTATATACCCCTCACTTACATTCTCGTCATTGTGACGTACTATCCGTGCCATTTGGTGGTTTCCTGTAATTTGCATATTCTTCTTCAAGATGTGTGTGATGATTTTACAGGTGAAGTTTTTATTTTAGAATTCAATTTCTGTGTGATTCTAAATTATCCTTAATTTATGGACATGAGTGTAGTTAAAAAGATATTAATAAAAAATATTCAAAAAATACAACTCAACATTCCCCTGCATTGTTGTATCAAAGCTATTGTTATAAACAAGTAATTTTTTAAAAAAAATTTAAATCAATTCCTACTTAGATCAACCAAGAAAATTTATTTTAGCTATTTATTATTAAATAGTTTCAATTAATATAACTATGTATATACATATGACAGAATCACAACATTAAGGCTTTCTTCCATAAAACGCTTTCTTCGAAATTGCACCAGCCACGCCGGAGGTATGATCGACCATTACGTCGCAGAATAAAAATGGCGGCGCTCACACGATCATTCACTTAGCGATGAGACCTTCAAGACTTTTTTAAAATCTGTTGTTATGGTGTACCCTCCACTCGAAAAAGATCAGCAGTAAGAAAGTAAGCGTTGTTTTTATATTTTTTTTATCTTAAATGTTTAATTTCTGTATTGTTTACATATAATTTCATTACGCATCCACCTTATCTCTCTGTATTCACTTGCCACCATTGTCGGTTTCTCTTGGCGTCATCTCGTTCTGGCTTGGGTGTTTTTTCATTTTGTCGCCAACGGTGTGGACTCATCTAGGATTTTACCCAGTCTTCAACCATTTTGTGAAGCTGCACTCGAGCCCGAATGATATTTTTATTTTCATTACCACAATTAGTTTTGGTTTTTTAATAGAAAAAATTACAATAATTCTATTAGCCGTCTTTAAACGACTTGCAGAAGTCTCCACCAAATAACCAATTTCCGGTTCAGAAATTAATGACGTCTTAACGGTCACGTAGTTTCGTGTGGGAAAGTATCCAAGACAGGACAATTCGACACTTATGTTCTGAGTCTTGTCAGTCTTTGAACTCCCTTTATCCAGTCAACAAAGAGGTGACCGGCGCAGTGCACACTCCTATCTACAGCTTCAAAGTCCATTGCAAGAGGGGTGACAAGGACTAAGAGCCGAATAGTACTCTCGGCTATCAGCAAACAGAAGTGATCCTGTGTCACGCGAGACTTGAAAAGGCGTGGCGTATTCGATCTTTAAAGAGACATCAAAAGGGGAGTGAGTGAATATTAACGTCGCACTGTTCAGCTACACGAGGGCTTTTGGCGATGGACCTCGCCATTTTGAACCATGGTTAAGTGACGAGGACGACACCTGATCTGGCACCTCTTCTCCTTACTACCACACCAAAAAAGGATGTTTGAGCTCTTGACAGATTTAACATGCATCGTTATATTGCAAGGCGGGCCTTTAGTGGTACTGGGCTCGAACTCGTGACATACCAGCCATGATCCGATGCCTTGACTCCTAGGCCCCCATCAAAAGGGGAAACCCAGACACTTCAACACTCTACGATGCCTGAACACACTCCAACGAACTCTCTTCGATTGACGTTCCTATTCACTTGGACACCTCAAGAAACCTATTAAAGCTCCAGAACGAGCTTCACCATCTTAAAGCAGCCTTTCACAGGAGTGATCTGGCCTCAACATTGATGTGCCCAAACAGATTCTTTTTACAAAAGCAATTCTAGCTTCTTGAATGAACTGGGTGTTTTTTAGTATCCCTCCTTTTTCTAGTCATTGTTGTCCTTTTCTTGTCACAATTCCTTTGTACTCATGGCTGTCGAGGGATCATAGTTTTCAGCTCTTGATCGGTGTTGTCGAGTCATGGATTCAAAACCTAGAGTCACGGAAAACCTGCCATGTAGAGTGGCTGTGGCTCAGAGTCCTCCCATTGCGTTGAAGTTCAGAGAGGATCCTCACTATTTTTCTGTGGTTCAAAAGAGCGAGGTTTGTTGAAAATAGCCCTGGTAAGAGCGCAACGTTAATTAAATCAGTCACAATTTTATTTTCGTTTTGGAGAAAGCGTCCCATTTCCATCAAAGCTAGACTTTATTTTGTCAATTCGGAAAAACACAAAATCTTCTTTTGATCCGTCTTTAAGAGAAACGTTTTGTCGAATTTTTTTTCTCTGTCTGCATCTATTCATAACTGCACAGAAATCGAATGAACATTTTCCGGGAAAAAGCAATATTCCTGCCAAGGAAAAGCTCTCATTGGCTAATTGCTTAAGTGGGACCCTATTGCAAGCTAAGCACGTGAACCAATGGAATGGTTGTGGATTGACATACCGTGATGAGGTAATATTAATAACTGTGCACACACACACACAAGTTTAATGAATCAAGTCAAAAACATTGTTATTTCAAATAAACTGACACTTTGTATAAAACTAAATAAAAAATTTACGTGAGTTCAATAAACATTTAAGAAAAATAAAGTTTATTTGCATAAAAAATACAGTTTCACAAGATTTGATACACCGATTAGGTATTCCAAGGTCTCTATTGTACTAAATGTATTTAAGAGGCCAAAATGGGAAAATAGGGATTATGCATATTAATTGAGCAACTCACAGTAGATAAAGCAGACACCACACGTATAACTTTTTAAAATTCTACTTCAAGGCACACGTAATGGTCACGCTAGCCGAGCAGTTATGATCGCGAATCAGTGCATCACATCCTGGGTTCGATATTTGGAGTCAAAGAAGACCCACTGTAAAGAGGGGATAGTGCACGTTAAATCTGTCGAGGTTCAAAGCTGTGAATGAAAATAGAGTGCGTTATTTATAGAAAAGTAAATTAATACATAAATAACAATCATATAAAAATAACTATTATAAATGGTTAATTTAAAAATTATAATCATTTTAATACCGGTTGCTTTTTTAAAATTTTTTTTTATTTGTGTAATTTCTACTTATACTTGCCAGTAGCACACACATTATACTAGATACAATGCACTTTTATTTCAGTAGAATAGCTCTTGGAGCATATTGATAGGTTTGAATTTCTATTCTATTTTTTTCGTCAAAATTTACTGATTTCATTGCAAAATCGTTTTCAAAATATTAAGAGAAAAATTTCTGAGGAACTTCAAATTCTAAATAAGTATGTATTGTTTATTTAACACCCATCTTTAAAATTATATTAAACAATTTTTTACTTGCAGTAATTTATCGATCATCGAGTGGAATATTTCTGGAAATTCGTGTTAAATTCCCAAATAAATATAAATCAATACATAACTATTAGGTATTTAACAATTAGGTATATTATTAACAATTTAATAAGTAGTATATATGGTTAGTATAAATGGTTTAGTATTTAAGTATAGTATATGTATGGTTTAGTACTTAGGTTTAGTATTTAGGTTTAGTATTTAGGTTTAGTATATATGGTTTATACACTGAAAAATAGTGCTACGCCGGCAATAATGATGTTTGTAAGCAGCGTTCCCGGTTGAATAATGAAATAATTGCACATAAGAACATTTTGTTGCGTTTATTATATATCTGTTTTGATTAAATGCGCTAATGATCTCTTGTTGTTCTACATCAAAGTTTCGTTGAAGAATATATCTGTTTGGGTCGCTTCCAGTTATGCAATATGATATAAGATGATTAATCTCCATAAATAAATATTGGTTCCTTAATATCCCGAAGAATAATATTACATCAACGTTAATGAAAAAAAATACAGTGTTAGTCTGTTTGAAGTCCTCAGGAATTCTGACTTCTGCAGTGTCAGAACCAGAATTATGTACCCCAAAGTGGCATTGATATTCAGATATTAGCAGCTTATTAGAAGGATCGTCAAGAGGCATCATGCAAGAAATGTATTGTTTACTTGGGGTTGTCGCATGTCCAAATACAGCCTTGAAACTTTGATAGAAGACCATGTATATAATTTATCTCTCATTTGTATACTTGTTGTGACTAATCTAAATGCATGGGACTCAGCATATCCTGATAGCTGGTTTGTGAGTAAATATTAACACATCGCACTATTCAGTCTACTCTAGGGCTTTTGACGACGGACCTCGACATTTTGAACCACGGTCAAGTGACGATGATGATTCCTGAGCGGGTACCCCTCTCCTAACTTCCACACCACACCAACGGAAGGAAGTTTGTTGAAGAACAAACGTTTGTTGAGGCCGCTGCACGGAGGGTCTTCAGCGTTACATGGCTCGAACTCATGACAAGTCGGCTGCGAATCCATGACCTGGACCACTAGGTTACCGCAGCCAAATATCCTGATGGAAAAGTTGGAGATACATAATTATGGAATTCTAGTTCCTACCCGAGTTTTCACTAAATATGTACCAAATAATGCGAATTATTATATTTCAGACTCAGACTCAGAAATATTCATGAGTTGTGATGAAGAAATTTGAGAAGCAAGATTCATCTATCCATCAGATAGCAAGTGAAAAATGAGTTTCACCTGTTGTCGTTCATTGTGCATTTCTGATGAATCTTCAGATTGAATGTACGAAGTACGTATGAAAATGTAATGAGATTATACACACATAGTACAAGAACGAGTAAGCGTGCTATTCTCAGTTCAATTTAAGAAAGATTGAGCTAGGTGATTTTGATTCTAAAATGACCTTGTGCTGTTATCTCCGCGCATCATCCGCTTGTTTGGAGTGTGCTTTATGATGTCCTGAATCGACATTTCGAACAATTTCCCCCCCTACAAAATTAGAGAACTCTTCAAAAATAGTGATGCGAGGCTATGGTAACATTATTTGTTTAAGAAACCCAGGTTCGATAATTGTAAATCGCATCATGATCAAAGTTAAATAAAATAAAGAATTCTCACGGAATGATTCTTTACTTTTAAGTTAAATTTATTTTATGCACATGTAAAAATTTAGGTTTTACAAATAAAAGTTAATGGAAGGAACTTAGCTTTTTGAGGAGAGGAGTGCATGGTGGCTCCGGGCAGTCCCGCTGGCGATTTTAGAAATGCTTGGTTCGTCTGAGTACTGCAATTTTGGGAGAGAACTTCTGCTAAAAATTCGGGTGCGTTACCTTTCATTCTGCACCCTATCACTCCAAAATCCTTTAGCCGGACTATTTGCCACCCCCTGAATTTCACATCTTATTGGACAAAACTCCCCGCGCAATTCTACATGTCGTGAAATTAATGCGTTCACTGAACTCAGAAAAGCGCGGGAATACTTTGACATTCCCCACCGAAGGAATTTCACCACATCCGGTCAAGAGAGACTGGAATAAAAATTTCTAGAAAGCAAGGGACAATTTCTAAAGCAATGAACAATTCCTGGCCTCCCATTAATAGCAACAGAAAGAGAGAGGCTGGTGCATTGAGAAATTTGCCTGAATCCAAATGGCATGATTTCAGATAGCATTTTGTTTTAGCATACTGATGTTTGATGCTTTTTCGGAATAAAACCTTTTAAAGTGGAGATAGATCTATAAAAAAGAATTCATTTTGGTAACATGCAGATACTTAAGATAGCCAAATATCAAGATGTTTAACCTTGCATGAGGATTAACATTGAGGTGAAGTTCCACATAACATTTTCAAGTACTTAATTTTTCTTTAAAGGAAATTTTAACAATTCAATAAGTAACTATATATGTATGATATTTTACACAATATATTGAATTTCCAAAAGGTCACATATTTAAATTTGAAAACCATGGGAAACTGTAATCAAGTACATAGAAGTGGACATTATAAAGTTCATATAAGAATGTTAATGAAACTATGGGATACCCTATCAGAGGCATATAATTTTTTAATACTTATAAATAAATAACAAGTAATATGCAATCACTATTGAAGTTTTCATTACATTTTGCAACTTAATTTGATAATTTTACTGGTGTCTTTTCCCTTAGACCAATGCTTCTATATTTTATTTTTGAAACTATGAAGAATTTACATTTTTTTTCGTTATTTTGCTTTCTTGGTGTCATGAAAAAGTAATCTGCTTCGGTTCTAATATATTAGACAGATTATGATGTTGTTTTGACAGTAAGCGATCATCGTCTTTTCTCCTATTTGCTAAGCTCAGATATTTCGACAAGCACACACACCAAGTATGCGGAAATAGATTTTTGTCCTTAGCCGAAGGCTTACAGATTAAAATACACAAAATGCGTTTGACAACGTTCTGGGTTTTTGTTATTCCTTAAAGACTTAACACACATAGTTAGACTCTTTTTCGTCTTTCAGAATGACACAAGAAGTCTTTAATTGACAGACGCTTAAGAATCCTATAGATTTTAAGTGTATTTTATCCTGCTAGAAGGAAATAAAGTTTAGAGGAAATTCTAGGATTTATGTAGATGTTTTGTTAAGCAAATAAAGTATTTTTAAAACACACACACACTTTCTCTTTCTTTCTCTCTTTATATATAATACATATAATCAATAATCATACACTGATGTTTGTAAAAAATGCAACACCATGAAGGAATCATCAGAGTTAAATGAACTTTGCAGCAAATACCAATTATATGATGTTACGTAAAATAATAAAGTTTCAGGGCCACACCGCGCATGCGTGGCGCACGCAGAACCCTTTGTCCTGATGCTGAAAGCGTATAAATATAGGGCTGTACCGGGACATTGAAAATAGTTAATGATTATTTGTTAGTGGCGAAAGTTTAGTGAGACCTAAGTATGTCTCCACGATAAAATAAGCAGAAATTCCAACAACTTTCGGAGTTTAAACGGGGTAGAATTATCAGCCTTCAAGAAGGAGGATTTTCCTACAGCGCAATAGGAGCTCGTAGGCAGCGGAACGGTTCAACAGTGATGCGAGTTTGGAAGTAGTGGACCGACGAGCACTGAAGAACTTGAAAAACTGGCCCTGGATGACGGAAGGTGACGTCAGGGCACGACGATCGACACCTAAGGTGACGAGGAACGACAATATAGCTTCCTCCTGGCAGTTGGCACTACGTTGGTCTAGTGCTACAGGTGTACAAATGTCGGCTTCGTCAATTCGTCGACGTCTTCTGCACCGTGGATTGTGTGCAAGGGTGCCTTTATACAGGGCAAATCATCAACGGCTGCGTCTGCAATGGGCTCATGAGCACAGAACCTGGCAGGCTGATTGGCACCAAGTTTTCTTTTCAGAGGAATCCCGCTTCCATTTGTATACCATGAGGGGCGCATTCGTGTTAGACGCAATGCTCGTGAACACTGCCTTCCGGAGTGCATTATCGAAGTGGCCTAACCCTTGGAGTTATGGTTTAGGGTGCGATTTCGTATCCTGGACGATCCAATTTGGAACGTATTAAGGGTAATCGCAATACCACAAGTACTTTCGTGAAGTGCTACAGGTCGAAGTCATTCCCTTCCTTTAAGGCATCCCTGGGGCTGTCTCTCAGCAGGATACTGCACGTCCACATGCTGCAAAGACTGTTCGCGACTTCTGTTCAGCCCAACACATGCAACTTCTTCCTTGGTCTGCTTATTTGAAGGATATGTCGCCTAATGAGTACGTGTAGGATTTGGACGTGGTCACGTTTCGCTCGTGATCCACGTCCTGCAGCTTCAAAAGACGAACTTTAGCTGCGCATACAAGCAATATGGAATTCTCTTCCACAAACAGACCTTCAAAATTGTTAACTCCATGCCACGTCTTATAGCAGCTCTTATTGTAGCGTACTCCAAATACTGATTTCGGACGCTTAACATTGTTTTTTCTTTTTTGCTTTGCATTTATATGTACTAATATAAGTCGTTTGTGCGTTAAATTCTGATGATTCCTTCATGGTGTTGCATTTTTCACAAACAGCAGTTTGTATTTGTCCTTTTACGGCATCAGCTCTGAATGCGGAAGGAATTATGCATGAATAAATTTCGAATGTCTTTCCATCATTTTGTTAAATCTAATAAAGCAGATCAATGAATAGAAAAGTAATAGGACAGTAGAAGTCAAAAATAGGATATCCTCTGTAGTATAATAGCAAACTCTTAGCCTTTGTGGAGTTAAAACTGGTTTTAGCCAACCTTCTCCTATATATGTATAGACTCACTTTGGGGCGCGCACCCGCAGGGGGGGGGCGGGCCTATTGAGGAGTCGAAAATAAAATATTATTTTAAAAAATTATTAATTAAGTGAAAGTAAACAAACTAAAATTTTCTGACATAAGAAAAATAAAATACATATTTACACTGATATAATATACTTATAAATGTATCAGTAATGAATGATGTATTTTATAATTAATTTACAAAATTAAGTTAATAACAATTTGAATAATTACCAGTGATCACATGGGCTTGTCATGTATAAAGTTACACACAAACGATAACATTTGTACTAATGATTTGTAATGTTTTCTATTAATCCCTTATTTTCGGATTAAAAGTTAAGTAATTCATTCCCCTATGTCACCGTTTTTCAAGTACGCGTGTGTATGTGATGTATTGGAGGGGGAGGGGGGAGAAAAGGAATAAATAAGCACATTCTTTTTATTGAATTACAAAGCTTTCGGAATAATTTTATGAATAGCAGAGCACAGGAAAGATCGTACTTTGGAAAGACGTACATATACGCCTGGGCAATTAACGCTTTGGCTGAGCAAGATGTTTATATACGCTGGTGGCACTTAAGAGGTTAAATTCGTGTTTTAGCTTTAGCGTTTAAGTTCAATACTTTGTTATTGTATGGGGGGCGATGAAAATTATGAATGAATGTTGGGTCCCAAATATAGAAAGTTTGAGAAGCACTGGACTGAAATCAGCAAAATGAATAAATTAAATTAAACTGCGCCATTTTATTTAACTTATATTCATCATTTTTCTTAGAATGAATATAATCATTTAAAAAAGATGTGGCCTTTTGGTGTCATCCGCTCCCATAATGTGGTCCACCAGCCAAAGTATGTTGCTCACCGCTGTCATACAGTATTAAGATATCTTATCTAGGAATTCATTACTTCTGAATTGTAGCCACTGCAATATGCATTAGTATATGTTTCATTTTTAAGGATCATTATAATACACTTTTTAGTGTACTTTTACAAAAACTTGATCTTTGTTATATTTGTCTGGTACATTCTTAGTCTAAAGATTTATTACTTTTTTTAACACAACAACAACGAAAAAAAACCCATTGAAACAAAATGCAGTAGCGTTTCTGTGTCCAAATACATTTACTCTACATTGACTTAAAAATGCATCAAAAATATGAACACAATGCAGGCTTTAGTAAAATGGATTGAATTAAAGAGCCACACGTTCATTTTAAAAACGTTAAAATGAACGAAACAATAGTATTAACGCAAAAATTGAATAAAAGATGATGCGAAATGGAATAGAATAAAATTTATTTTGAGTAATACAAATGTTTTCTTATATCTTAGTATTTTTAAGGCATTCTTTCTTCTCACGAATCTTCATTGAGAGTCCAAAGGTGTGTTGTGCTCTTTTGAATACAGTGTTTCGATAACACGGTAAGGATTTGATTGTATTCGCTACAAGTACAGCTAGGTGTTTTTTCTTTCTTCACTTTAGTGTCCTGTTAAACAGTAAAATGGATATTTATGAGTATTATTCACAAGAAATCGTTTTTAAATAAATTTCGGATGTGTTTCGTTTATATATGAAAATCATTCACGTTACATTAAATGTTACGCTTACAAAAAACATCGAAGTCCTATTTCTGCTCCTTATTGTTCTGAAATAGATATGCTCAAACCTGAGTGAATAAATAATATATTAACGTCGCACTGTTCAGCTACACGAGGGCTTTTGGCGACGGACCTCATCATTTTGAACCATGGTAAGGTGACGAGGACGACACCTGAGCTGGTACCCCCTCTCCTAACAACCACACTACACCAATGGGGTTATTTTTGTGTGAGGATAGGGCTTGTATATATAAAAGAAATGCATAAAAATATCTTAAATTTTCGTAAATGCTTATAAAATATATAGCTTGCAATATATTAAATATTTTTTTCCTGTTGTAAGTAGGAACCGCATAAAAATCTTGCTCAGGAATATATGTAAATTAAAATTTCACAATCTGGCTAGAAGTTGATTTTCCCAAAAAAAAGAAAAAAGAAAAAAAATAAATTTAAGTTACACACAGAAAATTTTTTAATGACTTATTTGCTTACATTGTGACGTCTTACGCGTCTTTTCTTTAGCAAGTCCTTTGGGTTCTTTGGGCCAGAAATAATGGCAACTCCTTTCCAACCAAATCCAAGAAATGAGATGTGAATAAAAGATGCAAATAAACGGACTTTAAATATCGGACTTTAGAGTAAGCGGGATAGCAATGTAAAGGAATGTTAGACAATTGATGTGCGTTGTGGCAGTTGATGATTATTACGGTTCGTGTTTCAAGATTGAATAAGTTGTGCGTGACGTGAATACATATATTGGTACTAGAATAGAAGGAAGCCGTACTGCGTACAAGCTGCATCCCATTGCAGATAAAGACAAAAGCTACTACGAGATCAAATAAGGTAGGATTGATTACTTAATGTTAGAATCGATGAATAGACAGTTCGCGTTTATTGAGATTGGTCAGAATTAGATTAGATCTTTTTATAAATATATATATATATATATATATATATATATATATATATATATATATATATATATATATTGTGTGTTGCGTATTGCGTCTTCGTAGATTCTCTCATATTAATTATTATAATTACATTTGTTAAAAGTTTAAGTTGAATATCTTAATAAAGTCATATCAAGATAATGTTTGATCCTAGTTCTTTCGCTGATCCTACACCTCTAGCTCACGCTGATGCTTCGAGAGATGTACTTCCAAGGGGAGGTACATCACAACATCAAATGCGTGACAAAATGTTGAAAGAAGGAACTATAGTTCCCATTTAATCCCCGAACGCGTCACCAGTTGTGTTATGTAGAAAGAATAATGGTTTACCGCCGGATAATCCGGAAGCATATAGATTTGCTGTTGATTATCGGAAACTGAATGCGATCACGAAGTACCCTCGGTATCCTTTACCCTTAATAGACGATTTAATTATGAACATATCCCACACAAGGATAATGTCTGCCCTGGACCTTCGGTCGAGATATTTTCAGATGGCTGTGAACCCTAGTGATATAGTTAAAACTGCGTTTGTCACGAAAAATTGTACATACGCATTTCGCAGAATGCCATTTGGCTTGTCAGGGGCGGTTCCCAATTTTCGGAAAGCAATAGATATAATTCTCAAACCCGTGATAGGCAAGTTTGTGAATGCTTATATGGACGATGTGATTATATCATCTCCATCATTCACTCAACATGTTAAGCATTTGAAAGAAGTTTTTCTATTATTACGTGAGGTGGGGGTTAACCTTGAATAAGGAAAAGTGTAAATTTGTTTGTGAAGAGTTAAAATATTTGTGTTTAATTAATAACAAGGAGTGAATTAAAACTGATGGACCAAAAGTTCAAGCTATAGTTGAAATGAAACCTCCGCGTAACTCCAAGGAGGAGTAAAAATGTTTAGGAATGTCCCAATGGTACGCAAAATTTATTAAAAATTATGCCGATATTTTCGAACATGTTTATGATCTTAAACGAAAATTAAAGAGATTTATATATATTTGGTCGATTGAGGCGCATAAAGCATTCGACGCGGTCAAGGTGGCTATAACAAAAGCTCCAGTTTTAAAATTCTCAGATTTCAAAAAACCTTTTTATTTATTTACGGATACAAGCTCAATAGGGGTAGGAGCGGTTCTAAACCAAGAGCAGAGACCAGTAGTATTTGTCTCTCGTACGCTTAGTGCTGCGGAGAGGAATTACACGGTAACAGAGAGAGAATGTTTAGCAGAGGTTTGGGCTCTGAATAAATTCAGAACGTATTAAGGTTCTTTACCAATTAAGGTTATTACAGATCACGCTGCGTTAACGCATTTAACGAATAATGGTAAAAATTTGCCAAATAGAATGATCAGATGGGCATTAAAATTAGCAGAATTTAATATACAATGCGAGCATCATCCGGGAACTCAGAATACAGTAGCTGACGTTTTGTCGAGAAACCCAATTGAAAGTATAATAGGAGAGAAAGTTAATTGTGCAATAATCAGGGATTTGGTA